>JAODUK010063209.1:0-17400 GCA_027564635.1 Typhlichthys eigenmanni
GGGCATGACAGGAGAAGGTCAGAGAGGTAAGGAGGGAGCCAGGTTGTGGAGCACCTTGTACCTGAGGCCCATTTAAGACAGCTGACGGTGTTAACTCTGCGCTACATTCTGATTCATGGAAGGTGAGCGACTTGCATGTAAGGCTGCATCAAACGTATTACATTGTTGTAATAGCATTGTCCTCAATACAGCATGCCTGGAACTCCTCCCTCTAGAGGTCGTAGGCTCACATCTTCCCACTACTGCCATATACACTTCCGTGTACAGATGTACAGCTGTGCTTCAAAACAAACAGTGAGCTGTGACAGACGTGATACACAGCGCCGGTGTGTGCCGCAGCACCGTCAAAACAACACCACTTATCGTAAAGGCGCATTGAGGCACACATGGAAACGCTGAAGCAAACACACATGTACCTCAAACTGCAGGTGGCCCGAATTAAATCTGCCAGCAGGCTTGCATGAAATAAATTAAACACGGAGCAACATTAGGGATGGAGGACATTTGCTTTCCCTCCGTTTCCAATGAGTAGATTAGCAATGAATCATGGCGCGTTCAATAAGCAGTGACGTCGGAGGAGCAGGATAGCAGATAGATAGTGGGAGTCACAGGGCTCCCAGGAGGTATCAAAGCACAGTGTAATAAGAGCAGAGGCTGACCTCACAGTCAATCAGAGACGCAGGAGGAGCCAGCATTAATATTCATTCTGTAAACACACCAGACTTATCGCCATGGCGCCTGGCTGAGGCGCAGGAATGACACCGGCCGTCTCAGGGCCCCTGCTTGCCCTGGTGTCACCTAGCATGCATGGGTCATGCTAGCCATACCTGTTGGTCACATTTAATCTTGCATTGCATTACTGTAGCCCTCCAGTTGTCTCTGCCCTCTCCTATTTCCTCCCAGGCTGTGATACAGACTGTTTATTGTGACCATGGCAACAGGTAATGCATGCACGAAACGCGGTGTAGAAGTGGGTGGAACCTTCAATATACAGTTCTGTGCTAACACTTTCAAAACAGCATCCATCCATGAAGTCAAGGCAAGGGGTTCATATTCCATCACTGCTACTAGACACTGTAGGGTTACTGCCTTGAGCCTTTCTCAAGGGAGAGAAGAAGGGCTGATGTGTGGTCACCATGATCGTGTGTTGACGTATCGGCTTTACAGCCAGCTTATCAGCACACCGGTGTTCTCGCTGTTTGGAAGCCCGGGCCGAGGCACAGCACTGTAATCGGGCCTGCATCAAAGTGACGTTCAGCGGCGGGAAAGCGAGGCTGGACGCAAGGCGCTGATGCTTTGATGAAGGCGGCGCGCTGCTGACAGCACTGATGACAAGATAGATGGACACGCGAGGGGCGTGTCCCCAGCTATCCTTCACCGGGCCCGTCCGCTGTCAAGCTCTGACTGGGGGGGGCACGGGGCCTTTGTGATGTGTTGCTGACAGAGCCACTAGTCAGCCTGTGCAAAAAGGAAGTGTGGGTGTGTGGGTGCGTGCGCGCTCTGCGACTGTGCGCACTGGCATGTAAATAAAGGATGATTGGCAGGACTATGTGAACTAGCACAAGCGCATACAAGCCTTTTGCCACGCGTCAAAAAGAAAGAAATCACCAGGTCAGCATCCTTGGCTGTCAACCATAAAGGATATGTCCTCCTCTATCCAGTTCAAATGAGATGCAGGCAAGCCACTATCTCAGAAAAGACAGCCGATACGGTGACTAAATAAAATGACCATTTGTAAACAGTCTACTTTACATTGCTTTTCTTGAATAATAACCTTTCATATTCTGACATTTATGAAACAGTGCTTTCATAATGTCAGTTTCCTTCTCTATGCACGTATTTAGGCTGGATCCATAGTGATCCATAGCGCTGTGCTGCTGTTTCCATCCATAACAGCCACAGGGAGGGCTAAACAACAAAAGGCTGTATTGGTGTCTACCGCGCCCCGCTGATGTGGGCTCACCTGGAAAATGCCAGAAACTGGAACACGAGGAGGTTTCCCCGCAAGGGGTCTAGCTCCTCGCGCTGGGGGTCAAAGTGCATGGCTTTGTTGGGGTCCACAACCTCAGCTGCCTCGCCATTGCAGTCCAAGATGTCCGGGAAGCCAGCAGAGGAGATGTGAGCAAGTGAGCTCCTGGAGCAGGCTGGACGAGAACTGGAGACAAATAGAAAAAACAGTGGTATTGCCACGTTTAACGGACGGCACAGATCAACTATATTCATTGTAGACATTCCATCACTTATTAACAAGACACTCCTGCTATACGGTAGCACCTCTAAAACCCTTCTGTCTGTGTTTACATTTTGTAACACCAGGGGGAGGAGTAGCCCATCTCATATAAACCTATACAATATACAGTGTATATACTGTATATATACATACATACATACACACACACACAGCCATTTTGATCACTGAACAGGATTTCGATGTTTTTATGTTGTTTTATCCATCTAACAGTAGCCAGAAGAGACAGAAGGCTTATAGGGAGAAAATGGGTGCCAAATCACACTACCTGGGGATTTTCCAGCATAACTGGCAGTTATCTCTAATCATAGTGGCCACCTGTTTTTCCACAGACCCTGGTTCCTTCCAGAACTTCTAGTTTGGATTCAGAGGAGAACATTGTTGCAATGTAAGTATACTGCACAGAAGAACGGCTTACAGGTGAGCACTTTAAAATTAATATTATTATTTGTGTTCATCGTGATGATAATACTATATTGTAATACATCATGCCTATGTCCGGTCTGCAAAAAGGTTAGTTGATATAATAACAGGCTGGCTGGCAGCAGACTTTCCAAGGCACTGAGAACAGAGCATTGATTGAGCTTTCCGTCAAGGCTGTATGAATTTCACATATTCCTTCTGTGAAATACTGAGCCTGTGATTAGTAGATTATTTTAAAAGAAAATCCATCAGATATGCACTACAATTTCAATTAAGATGGATTTTTGAGTTGATCATTCTCTTTGCACGCCAAGTTATGCATCCAAGCAACTCTGGCAGACCCAGTGAAGTGATACCATAATACCCAAGCCAATGAACCCAAAGTTGATACCATGTTCATGCCAACCACATGAGTATGCCCATGTTATGCACCTAGGAATATTTTATTTGTGCTCCTCTGTACATTGTAAGATTCATTCAATTGTTCTCATATGTTGTCACACTCATACGTCGCTAGAGGGTCAGAGACATACATTTTTTACAGTGACTAAGCTGATATTAACCCTCAAAAGGCTCACCTGACAAATGTTTCCTTTAATTGGCTTAATAGTGGAATTCTACTTCCTATGGACGACACCACAACGGTACCACGCTGCCAACTAGTGGCATGGATCGATCACTCGCCAGATAGCCACACACTGAGGAATCATGCTAATGGAAGACTGCACAAGGCTATGAACATTATATGTGGCCACATAAAAGGAGTTCAAGTTCAAGGCGTGATTCTGGAAGAGCTGCACTCGATAAAGCCTTTTATCACACAAAAGCAACAGCCATGTCACCTGTGATTGCCAGCCAGGCATTCCACTCAGTTCTACCTGGTTAACTTAACACCGCTGAAGGATTTATGGACTCACAATTGCACCTCCAGTACAGAGAGATGCTGTAACTCTTACATCCAGGGGGTATTGCCTTGAAGGCTTCACAAAGTGCTTCAACCTCCTTTCAGATATTAAAGCCTCTATCCACTCAAAGGCAACGTGCCATCAGCATTTGCAGTAGCTAGAACCCCACTAGAGCCATAGAAGAGGCTAACTCAACGCCTGTGTGGGACGCCAGGCAGGCAGATAGCGGCAGTAGCATTGTGCTGCAGTACTGTATGGGGACTGCTGCGGAACGAGGCTCTGGAAGCGTACGTACCTGGGCGAGTGCGTCAAGACGGGCGCGTGCGCAGGGGTAAAGGGCAGCCCCAGGAGCCGCTCTCCGTCGGCCAGGCCAGAGGACGACGCATCCCTGACTGGCTGCAGATCCGTCTCCAGATGGGCCATGTTACTGGCGGCTGGGCAGTCCTGCAGGACACGGGGTGGAGATAAAGCACCTGGCACACTTGGGATATGCTGATTTATTTAGGCCGTCTGTTTATGGTGATTATATATTCCTGCTGTTAGAGCCATTGGGAATCATGAGTGTGAGTGTGTAGGTGAGAATTGAAATGATATTGATTTTGCCTGTGACTTTCCTTTTTAATATGTGCTGCACTCGCTAATATTTGTCTGTAATATATTTGCTCTCCCTGGAATGGGCCTGCCTTTAAGCATCATTCAACAAGATACCGCTTGTCTGCTTCTTAATACTTGTAATAATACACATCATAAGGCACTTAAAATAAAAATACATTATTGGATTTGTGTTGTTTTGTTTTCGTTTTGATGAGGGCAGTTTTAAAACCATTAATTACAACAATACTATGTTATCTTCTCTTCTTAGAACTACCAACATTGTAATTAAACAACAGTAACAACACATCACTTTCAACAACAGATATTGGGATTGAGTAGAAAGAATCCATTGACCAAAATGAATCAGTTATTTACCCCACACAGTCTGAAATAGTGGAAAAGACCTGCTCACATCCTTACTTCAAGAATGTAGCTATACAGTACATTTTTTCCACACATTTCCATCAACTCAATATTTGGGTGAAGTATTTTTTAAATATTGCTAGTAATTAACGGTAGTGTGGTAATAGTGCTGTTTTCCCATGGAGTGGTCTTTGATGTGTGACATGGCTTAGTAGGTAGGGGACCTATTGGAGAGGATTTGTGAATAAGCACATTCCTGCAGTCAAACCGTAACAAAGTCAAATACAGTACATTACTATGGCGCGTGTTCTCCATGGGATGACAAAACCTTTTAAATAATGATGTGCAGAAACAGCAGAATGTTTAATGATTGAAAGTAATAGCTTTAGATGAGCTTTATATGTATTTGAACTATCTTTCACTCAGCCTGGTGTTATCTGGCTTTTTCAAGACGTCTGTTTGTAAACATGGATGAATGGACTATTCAATGACTATAACATTTCATTATAAAAATACAAACATTTTAAGTTTTAAACTTAGAGTTAAGGCAAAGGAGAAGCAAGTCTTATGAGCATTGTTCAGTTCTTGGAGCAAGCTTAAGTGGACCCAGCAGATTTTATTAGGGACAATGAATTAATTATTCTAAAATATATATATTATTTAAAGAAACATCTAAAATTGATTTGTCATATTGTGTGCTGTACCTAGGGACTGAATTAGAACAGATTCACATAATGATCCCCTCCGCTCATTAGATGTTAATTCCAAGCACTTCTAGAAGTGCTGATTAAAAAAGCAGCCTAGCTGCCGTATACTTCCTACCTGTGTGTCTACATTTATACATACTGTATATAATACATCATAGAACCCATACACAAGAGTCGTTTCAAACAGAATTAGGAAAAAGAAGTATGAAAATGATTCAAGGTAATATCCCAAGCTTACAGTAGCACGGCTTAGTACTCACCCAATGCATAAAGTTTCTTTTGTGGAGCATACCTGCTCCCAAATGTATGCATCCTTGCCGGTGTGGGTGGTCTAAATTAGCAAAGACTAGGCAGATTTCAAAGGAAAAATGACTATGCCTGCTGCTTCTCAGTGGCAATCACAACTGCAGGGAACAGGTTGTGTTGTTTCAGGAAATTATTCAGCAGTTTATTATTAAATCCACTCAGTATACAGTTTTGGACTACTCCATTTCTGATATAGTTTGGCTTTGAAAATGTTGGAAAACATTGTATTAAAGGTGGAGTCAGAGATTCTGCAAAAATATTGTAGATATTTGAACTAAATCAAAACAAAAAACACATCTCCCTTCAAATCCATAGGGTGCTCCCTCAAAAGCTCCGCCCCCACGTTGGACACACTCTGGAAGACTGTTGTCTGCACCACTTAATTTGCATTTTCATTTACTGAGCCTGGGTTGTGTAAAAAACAGAGAACGGACGGCTAGCGGAATGTGAGTAGATATTTGCTGAATTTGACAAAAAGTGTAGGCCTACAGTATTATCTTACAATAGTTAGTTACAATAGTTTAAATACATTACAATGCTTTATTTGATCTTTGCTAAAAGTGGATGTCCTCCAAATTGTGGATTATCTTAAATTAAATATTTAATATAAATCTTAAATAAAAACACTGGAAAGTAAAAGAAGCTTTCACTTTTCATATGATTAACTTTTTTTAATACTCTATACATTCTTATTTCTGAATGAACTTTCTTTATATTGGTGTATATCTTCTTTTTTTATTTCAGACAGAACGTTTAAAAATTCTGGTCAGTATGAACTTCCTGTACATGCAGCAACCTATCATCAATCCCACCAATCTAAGGTATTTCTATATTGAATTATAAATTGGGTTCAATGTTTAAGAGACATGCATCAATGGAAATAAAACTGCTTTGTAACCACACGGCAGTTAAAAAAAAGTCATCCCTGTACAAGGTTGATCAAATATATTTTCCCATTGGGTGGAAAATAGGGTTATGCAGAATATTGAATATCCTAAGAAAAACTAAGCAGGCCTTTGTATAACGATTTGAAAAGCAAAGTCAAAGAATAACATTTCTTTTGATTATAAAGATGAAAAGAAGCGATTCCAGCACCTCCAGCCGCTCCAGAGACAAAGTGTGCTGTCAAGCTCGCGAGCTGTTTGTGTGCCAGAGTGTGTCGGTGTGTTTGCATGCGACTCCATGGGTAGGAGCCCGCGCTAGAAAAGGTGAGCTTGCCTTCTAACCATCGTCAATGGCTGTCTGTGTGCCCTTCGGGATAGTGTTTACGTGCAGGTACTGCATGTTGTGTGTGTGCACACCTACTGTATTTACATCCCTCAGTGCAGAGATTTAGCTCTGCTTGTGTGTGTGGGGTAGAGGGTATGGGGGTGGAATCTTACCAGATGTGACAGCTGGTAGGACGATGCCAACGGGGATGGATAGAGCAGAGAGGGAAACGGCTGTTGCCAAGGCAATGCAGCGCTGGAGTGGCGAGAAGTTGCTGCCAGCTGAGACAGTGAGAGCTGGAGAGGGAATACAAAGCAAATTAATAACTGTTATTCATTATTATTATTATTATTATTAGCATTATTATTGTTAACATTGGTTATTAGGATGTTGTTTTCACTGCATGGCTCCTTCAGGTTATGATGTTTGATGCCATTTTATTATTCAACTCCACAACTGTACCCACCTCTACCCACACACACGCCCACGCACACACACACACACGTGCGCACACACACCCTCGCCCACACATGCACACGCCCACACAGACAGGTGTTTTGTGTTTTGGGTCATTGGACTTTGTAGACATCCTGCTTGGTTCTAGCACTGTTCTTGTTGTTGCACCTGTGAGGTAGGGCCTTCTGTTTAAATGGATCTTTTACCATGTACACTTTGTTTGAGTACAGTATATGCAGTTGTATTACTTCAGCAAATGTGCAGTACAGCTCGCCTGTGTTTTCCCAAAGAAAAGCTGCCAAAAAAGACAACATGCAGACGGACAGATGCTTTCCACTAAATAAGATATGTTTTGCTTTTCAGAACTACAATAGTATCCCTATGTAAAGGATTTTTCAAGTAGAAATGCTAAAAAAAAAATAATGTTAATAAAATAATGTGAAATAATTATATGAAAAAAGTATTCTGTCCAAGGGTGAAAATAACCAACATGGTACACAATGACACTGTTGAAAAGCTATAGTTGTAATTACAGACACAAACTGAGGAGACAAAAATGTAATAATGTATATGCTGCATGATGACCATTTTGCAGGTTACATAATTAGAAAACGGAATTACTTCTACTGAAACAACTGACAAAAAGGCTACAATCTCACTGAACCTTTCAACAGGAGGTGTTCAACCACTAATTGACTTGTGGAGACAATAGTCAGCAGCCAAATGAACATGTGTGGACATATCAAGGTAATTATAGTAAACTGAAATTGATTATAGTATACTGAAATCAAAAGATACATGGTAAACAAAATAGAAATTGCGACATGGCTGGCACTTTTTTCCTGCCATATTTTCATGAATAAATAAATGTAGGCTACTAAACCACAAATGTCTAATTTAAAGTGTGTCAATTCCAATCAAATGGATGTAAAGATGAAATGACACTGTAGTAACCTTGGGAATCGGTCTAAAATATGCGTGCGCGTGTTGGCTCCAGACATAAGCCTCAGCATGCACTCAGTTGGAGGGTGTGCGCGGTCGGATGAGCCCAGTGTGTGGCAATGCAGGGCAGATGATGTGCCTGGCTGTCTCTCAGGCTGAGCTAAGACCGTTGGCAGGCATGGCACTGCAACTACTAATTGTCCCACCGTGCACGCGCCTCCTGCTGTGCGCGTCTCTTCCATGCACGCACGTCTGGTGTCGTTCACACCCACTATCGGGATGCCGTGACTCAACGCAGGGTGTGTGCGCGTGTGTGCCTGTTTGTGACGTCCACGCGATCATAAGTCTCGCTGTAAGCGGGAGCAACAGACAATGAAAGACAAGGAGGGCAGGCAGGGAATGAAAAGCCCGGAATATTTGGGAATACTGAGCCTAAACGAGGTGTACGACTGTGGAGGTGCGAACGCGCAAAATGTGTGCTCGCAGAAGTGTTAATTGTATGCGCGTGAGTATGTGACGAAAGGCCGTTAAAAAAAAAAGATGCTGTGTGCAAACTGGAAGCACCACTGCCATGGCAACAGCCCCATGTGACGGCACAACCTAAAGGCTACCTGTCAGCCTGCGTTCACCTCAGTCCAACTTAACGCCCAAACGTTGGCTATAGATATATCCAGGTCCTTAGCATGCAGCGTTGTAACAAACTGAATGTGCCAGGGATCGATAATTTATGCACTAAAAAGAAAGTTGTGTCTACGGCCCAAGTCAACGCTTGCAGCTTGTTTACCGGTCTTTTCCAGTGAAGGCTGTCATTGATTAAACAGACTTTGACAGTACTAGAGGGGAGGGACCGAGAAAAACAGTTGCAAGGGGCTGAGCGTTTGAGTGAAAATGGATGTACATTTAAAGCCATATACTGTACAGTACTGTATTTGAAAAACAGGACAGACATAGTATATGTTCTGTATATATGTCAACACTACAAGAAATCGAGCAGTTAACTTATATTTGCATTGCTATGCCATTTTATGAGCTTTCCACACATTATAAATCACAATACACTGTACATCGCCTTGCTTACAAAATCACAATATACTGTATACAGTATAGAATCGTAACATACATTAACATATGAGAATCTGGCCATGCGTACTGCATGGCCAGATTCTCATCAATACACAGCCCTAGTGGATAGGCAATACATTTATCCAATCATGCATATTCCAAACATTAAAATGGTGAGGGATGCTGGACGTGTTTGCAGTTATCAGAACCAATGAAGAGTTTGCAGATTCATCTTCTTCTCATTCTATTTGATAGCTCTAATATCTCTAAAGCTGTCTTATCCGTTCTAGTGTTTAACTCCACCTATTTTTATCAAAATACATCTACTGCGATACAAGTCATTGTGTTTAAAAGTAACCCCCAAGTTGAGGCCAGCCACAGCTTGCAGCGTTGTCCTGTGGTGGCCAGCTTCTTCTAAACGAGCCAGGAACAAAGTCTGCCTTATTACAGCCCATCTTTAATGCTGGAACAGAGCTGATCCCTCTCCAGCTCCACACTGCACGTGAATGTGGGTGTGCGTGTGTGTGTGTGTGCGTGCGTGTGAGAGAGAGAGAGCGTCCCTGGCCTCATCCTGAGAGAGATACATCCATCACAAGCTCTGGTGTGTCCTGACAGGCTCACTCTAAGGGACATTGATCATGCCCTGTAGATAGTCTGGTCCATGTGAGTGCATTTGCCTTTACAAATGTGCAAAGCACATACTGCTGTGCAATGCAGTATGTGCAGTATGTGGGGCACTATGGAGAGAATTGTCTCAAAATTATTTGTAAATGCAAATACCATGATTTTCAAATATTCCATGATTAACAAATGTAATTTGCGAATTCCCGTAACTTGTAAATTGGCATTTATATAAGTGTAAATGTGTTTTACTTTATACAGTGTTACATGTGTGGTTTCCAAGCTGGTTTCCAATAAAGTGTGAGCTGCAAAATGATCACATCATTACGTCATTCATCAATGAATGGACTCATCTGTATAACATTAGAGCCCTCTACAACTCTTTTAAATGATGAAAGTGTTGAAAAGCTAAAATTTCTTAAAGTCTGTATTCGATATTGCGGTAACACAAAACACTAAACTGCTGAAGATTACAGTAGAAATCTTACAGTAAGTAATTATATAATTCTGGGTACATTACATTTGAGATTATTGTAAAATAATATAGGCTATATACTGTGCATATATATATATATAAATATGTGCAAGCCTAAACATTATCTAAAATGTTGATAACATTAATTTTCGATTGTGTATGATAGCCTATAGCCACCTTGTTGAATCACTTTTACTGTAGTTCTGTTTTCTACAAAGGTTATTAGCTAAGACATGGGTTATAGGGTTGTTCCTGTTCTAGTGGTATATCACATCTTTCCTTAAACAAGCTTTAGCTTTTCAAAGCTAATAAGCTTAAGAATTGTAGAGGGCTCTAATGTAATATCCATATAAGCTTATTGCGTTTCATTTGACATTTTGCAAACTTGTGTTATTGGAAACCAGTCATTATCTTAAACCACACAGATTACACCAGTGTGACTGTCACTGAGTGATTGAACAACACTGCTTCCTACTGGATGTAATTGTCAAAAGGGTAAGAGATCTAGAGATATTTGTGAGTGTCAAAATTACATCATGCATTTATCAGGCAATTCACAAATGCAGATTCAACACCACACGCTAGAACTGTTATTTCATGATAAATGCACATACAAAGTATAAAACGTTTTTATACTTTAAGTGCCAACTTACAAGTCACAGGTAAGGAAGTTTGTGTTTGTGGATAGCAAATTACATTTGTAAATTGTGGAATATTTGTGGAACATGGTACTTGCATTTACAAATAGATTTTGTGGCATGTCTCTCTACTAGGCCCATGCAAAAAACATACATTAGACAACGTCTCATACATGTGCATGGAAAGACAGGTACGCAGATGCACCCACAGACACATACACAAAATATCCAGTTTCACAGTTGAAAAAGTGAGCTGCACAAACACTGTGTCAAAGTATCAGTGCAAGATGCTTTATTGATGCCTGAAGCCTTTCTTCAAAAGTACAAAAGCAGATAGAGATGCAGACCTGTTGGTAAATGCTCCTGTGTCACTTCAGGCACGTAAAGGAACATAGCATCACGGCTGTGAGCTGGTCACAGTGGATCAGTGGCCCTAACTGAAGGTATGCCTTCATTAGACCACATTAAGCTGTACATACAGTACATTAACATGTATTTCAATGATATGTCCATGCAGCTGTGCAGAGCCCTATACCATAATGTAGCATAATAACCGCATGAGTAATTTAGACACATTCTGAAAGCTCCTGAACCCCATTATCACCACATCCCACAAAGCCCTTCATATAAGACCTCATTTGAAAAAAAATATATGATTTTTGCTCTGATAACATTTAAACTATTGTGAAAACCTGAGAAGTGTTACATACTGTATATTATTCATAAATGTAAGATCATGTTTTGCTCACGTCATATCTTTACTCACTGTGAGCTAATTTTTCGTTTACAGATTAAAAACCACATTTAAAGGGTGCAGACAAATGAATGGAATTAGAAAGGAAAATCAGACTACCACCGATCTTGTATTTTGAGTGGAAATCGGCCGATTCCGATTTTCTTCTTTGCTTCCGATCTATCGGTGCATCCCTACTGAAACGTAGTGTAATATTAATATCCAAACATAATGCACATAGCCAACACAGTGGACTGGTGGCAAATTAACATAGATACAAGGCACCATGTCTTTGTAGACTGCATGTCTTCAGGAGGCAGTCTAACTTACCATTGGCCCTTGAGGTGACCCCCCAGGAGGAGAGGCCTGAGAGGTGAGCTTCTGACCTGAGGAGAGAGAAAAAGATGGGAGATACTGAGCACAGTAGGAATCACAGAAAGAGAAAACATAATTTCACACATGTACACATATTTTATATATTTTGTAATAGCTTGATTCAACAGCTGAATTATTCAACATATTTCTTTATATATATATATATATGCCTATTTAGCCTGTAATTAATTATTACATATTTATATACAAGTCAATCATTAATTAACATATTTTCTTACAAATAATTCCATTATTAGGGTAGAAAACACATGGCTGAGCTAAGGAAGCCAGGTAACTAAAGAGAATAATAAGTATTTACTGGAAGATTATGCTCATGTCTAAAAATAGGTTCAACATCTCTCATCTAAGGGATTTCATAAAACACGTATTCTAGGAAAACCTAAATATGAGATGTTGAAACAGTACAAATGCTATACTACAGCTTACATCAAAAACAAATGATGCTCATAGTGCAGCCCTCATTAATGCAAACACTACAACTACATCCTGCCTTGCTCTTCACGGATGGCTGCAGCCGGTTAAATACAAACAATCCTCGTTCATCATTTTCTACACAGCAGAGCTAACAACAGCGTCATTTCTTCCTGGCCGCCTGTGCACCTGGAAGCCTGGTTCATTTCATAGCAGAGCTGACTATGAAATGGAATATTAGCCAGTGCCAGGGAAAATACATTTACTGTAAAATTCACCTTCTATTTAGGATTCGTCCTATTGATTATTTCTGCAAGTGGAATCCTGGGGGCAGAAAACCTCATAGAATGCCCTTGGCTTCCGCCAGGCTCTCACTTTGAGTTTGGAAACAGCAGGTATGGCAAAGCAATTTATAATTTGTAGAAAATCCATTGTGTTTCACACAGCAGGGGTGGTAGCCCTGGATATAGATACAGTCACAGTGATTTCTGATGCAAGGCTGCCTACTGTATGCAGCTGGGCTAGTAGCTATAGTGATATTAAAATGAAAAGCTTTCTCCGGCCCCTTTGTCCCTTTCTCTCTTCCACTCTCGCTCACTGAGCCGGCTGGCCCTAGCAGGAAATTGCTGGAGTTGCCTGAGGTGGCTGGCGCAGTATCTACAGTACTCAAACTGCACAGCACACTGGACCCGCTGCTTGACAGGTTAGTTCCTCATTGCAAACGTGCCCCCGCAAAAACCATGCCATTTTGTTTGCAGGCTCTCCAGATAATGTTTTTTTGTACTCTTGAACTATAGCTAAATGAGTTTCACCTCATTAGGTAGAAAGACAGCAAACTGCTGCTACCTGTGACGAATGTGAGACCTGTTGACTTGTTGAACTTACCCATATCATTCTTAAAATGCTAGAGATTTGGAAGGATGGATATAATATGTAAAGGTGGTGTGAATAAAATGCATTAATGAGTATCTCTGACAATTCAACCAGATTTGTACTTATTTTCTGCTTCTGGACTTATAAGCAGCGCAAAGTGATAATAGTCACGTAAACTGCTAGGGGTTTCAGAGGTTGAATCCTGATTTATGCTAATGTGCAAAATATCCATCCTCTAGCTGAGGAATTTGGCTCAGTGTCTGTCATGAATTACTTATAGAAAAAATCTGAAAAATCAAAGAATTATGAAGCGCCTTTCTTTGCTATTTACAAATCACTGGCTCAAAGGTTAAAATGCCTTTCTGTTTGATTCTTACTCTTAAGAGGCAGCCTCAAACATCAAATGGACACTTTGCTCATTTGCCATCTAATGATTTGCTGATAGCTCCATATTGCATTTCTGGAAAACAATTTGCAAACATGCGAACACACACCACACTGAGAGACTCACTACGGAATGCGTTGTATGGATATGCGTTGTGTGATATGAGTGAGTCTAATCTATACATTAGTCAGTGAAATGTGTCACACAACGTAGGCCTCTTGAGGGACAATCGTAATTACAGTGTCTTTAATAGAGTTGGCAACTGAACTTTCCTTCCAACACGTTAACACAGATCAGCACCACATCCCTCAGAAAATAAGCCATCAGCTTTATTATGTTGGAAATCATTGTGGACATAGCTAGGGTTCGGTCGTGTTGTTCTTGCTGTCAACACAATTGAGTGTTTTGGAGCCAGTATTTGCTAAGCTTTTAATCAATTCAATGGCAGAGACAAAGCAAATCAGCAGTTTGGCGTTCAGTAAGAGGTATACACAGTGGCACATCATTTATCTTCAGTTCCATGCAGAATCTTGAGTCACTGTGAAACCTCTTTTATATGCGGAAGACTTTAAACAAAGTGTACTGGATGCTAAATGATGCAAAAAACGCGACACGTTCAGGTCACAATTTGGTTGCGGAGCACAAGCTTCAATGGGATATGCTTGTTCACAGGGCTGTAACAGACGGTCCAGAGTCTTTACCAGATATTCCCTCCTCTTTGTCCCCCCAGACCCAATTCATAGAGCATGCTAATCATTCAGAAGGCAGATGTTGCCACACAGATAGCATAGAAGAGGTGGCAACCACATTATTAAGTGGCCAAGCTAGATATGATGGCTGTTGCTTAGAGCTGTGGAGCTTGGGTGTTACCATGTGCAAACACCACCAAGAACATACCACCCTGTTGCCTGCTTAAAAATACACCTGTTTTGTCCTAAAACACAGCTGCCAACTTCAATATCAAATGCAGCATTTAGCATCATGTCTGATTAGAGTAGAGGGGAAAAACGCTCAGTCAGAAAACAAATACACAGTAGTCTGTAGCGTTGTTGCTGTTAAAGGGTATTGGTCCTGAGGCAACATAGAACACAGCGCAATCTAATATTTACCCTGTGAGGGTGATAAAGGTGACATCTCTTCCTGTTTGCTCCTCAGAGATGCCTTTGGGCTGGAGGACTTTCCCTCCAGACTAGACCATAGATAGAACTGGACCATATCCTTCGCCTCCCCACCCTACGCAAAAGGGCAAAAGGTAAGTTGACATGACATACAGTATACAGTATAACTTGTTGTTATTGTTGTAAGCTCAAGTATGGAATGCAATTGTACACTTGTGACTGAAACCGTTCTTTGGCTATAGTCTGATGGCTGATTGGTTCACAGCTTTTCTACTCCTCCCCCCACAGTGATCATGTGGTCACACCTGATCTAGCCCTCTCCCCTTCAGACTGCACTTTGTGAGCTGCTGAGGACATGTGGGGTTTTGGGAACTGAATAAATTAGTATATCTTTAAAGAACCTGCGTTCTTTAAAGGTACAGTAGAACATTTTTAACACACACACTATCATGGCAAAATAGATACAGAATTATATTTTGCTGAACATCTGGCCTGTGACAGCTGAGCTGTCGTGGACAGACAAATATGGCGCTGGTGTTGAAAGCAGACATGTTACACATTACACGGCTCTGTAGAAAACATGTTGCGTCATCTCACCAACTGCTGTGGTAGCTTGGCCGTGTTCGTAGCCTGGGTTGATGCAAGCGCGTCGACGGATGTCTTAGTGCTGTAGACCGTGACTCCATGAGGGTTTGGCATTGCACCTCCTAGCAGCGAGAGTTGTATTTCATCTCCTTTACAGTCGAGAGACTCCTGGAATGGGCACCACACACCCCAACGCACGCACTGCATGAAGGCTCCTCGGGAGGCTGCAGCAGCAGGCAGCTGTGTGATGGACAGGAGTTAGACTGGAGCATTAGTATTGGAGACTAAAAAAGAACCTACCTTTGGTGTGTTAATGTGTACAGTGACTGGCACTGTATGTGACTGATGCAACATGTTACGTGTTCCTATCCTCACACTACACCTTTAAGGGTTTATCTATCCTTAAAGGTGAGGTAAGCTGCTGGAAGAACAACTGTTGATATTTTAGCATCAACATAAATACAACTAAGCTCCACCCTCCACACTGGGCATGTATACGGTCTGCGCACTTTGTTTTTGTTGCTATTTACAAAGCCTGGGCTGTGTAGGAGCACTGGGTTCATTTACACAGTGAGGAGATATTTGCTGAATTTGTAAAAAATAAAAATTAAAAACGGTTTTGGTCTCTATAGCTCTATAGCCAAACTAGGACGCATCCTAATGATATCACAATCCCCAACTATCATATAGCCCAGATAGCTTAGGCTAACCACCTATAAGTCTATGCTAACACCTAGGGCTGCACAATTAAATTTCATTTCAATAGAAACCGTGATCTAGCCTTGTGCGATTTTGTAACCGCAAAAGCCTGCGATTATTTATGAATAATAATAATACCTGTGCGCATTACATATTATATATACAGGGTATATATATTATATATATATTATTATTAAATAAGTGCAAGGCCAAGACATACAGTAATAAAGATGACAAATAAGATGTCTGTCAATACACAGGCTTCCCTGCCTTGAGACAGAGTGCAAGGTATTATAGGACTACTACCCTAAAAACTACAGCAACCAGGAAAAAAGCAGCTGGCTCGTAGGTTAGCTATGTTTGTCTCCTTAACAGAAATAGGAGACAATAGGTCCGGCAGCCGAGCATAACTTAATTCTGGGTTTATTACCTTGTTGGTAGTGCATAAAGTATACTTTGTTTTTTTTACTTTAGTGTTTCCGCAGAAGTCAGAATTACGACGAGGCAGATTCACTAGCCCTATATGCAAATGTATCGAGAGCAATCACTTGTTTTCTACCCACGTGTTATTGTACTGCGTGATCAGCTTGCTTGAAGTTTGATAACAAGATAGGCCTAGATAAGTATTTTGAATATGGATGCCAACGAGCAGGCAGAGGCCGAATTGGTGACAAAGAAAAATGCAATATGGTGTTATTTTGGGATCAGCCATGTTGACCAGAGAGGTATGCCTATCATGTTCGTACTGCCCACCAATGGCCTGTCAAAGTTACGGCCGTGGCAGTGGTGGCACCATGCAAAAAATAACAATACATAAATATCCTAATAGCCTCGGATCAATCGACCGTTTAGGTTTTGAGCACATGCTTAATTGAATAGCCTACCTGTTCTACTGGAGAGGTACAAAATGCAAAGGGGGGGGGGAAATAAATAAATTAAATAAACCTTTTGATCACCAGTAATCCAGTTGATGGAGAAGACAAATGTCTAATCTCTTGTAAAGACAAAAACACTGACATTTCATCATTTGATCATATATTCAGTTGTTCTTGAGTAGACCGCTGCAGCACGGATCGCCAAAGAAGCACGGTAAACCATATTGTTACTAACACTATGAAGTCTTGGTAGAAAGGTAAAAAGTATCCTGACAACCCTGACATCCTGCAAAATAAATAAATCGCTAAATTTCCCACTGTGGTATGAAAAAGGGATAAGCCATCTAGAGCATGTAATGCAGGGCAGTAGCTTTAT
>JAODUK010063230.1:0-17400 GCA_027564635.1 Typhlichthys eigenmanni
CGGACATATGACATTCCGCGGTTTGCTCCCTCTGCTGCTAGTCTGCTGAAATGCCTTAGGACAGCGCGAGGGTTAACTGTTTACTACTATATGTGATCTGTATTTAATGTTCAGTACATTTTTTTGGCAATGAATGGTTAACGCTAACTTGCTAGTTATGTCAGTTTAATTTAAACTTTTGTGTGTTTTTGCACATTGTTGCCCTGCATTCTATGCATATGTATAAAATGCTGCATACACATAAAACAGACTCAGTTGTATTTTATGTTGACCATTGGCCTCAAATCTGGCCTGTCAAGTTTAGGTAGTTGACTCGGTAATGAAAACAAAACCAGAAAGTCTCATTGTATTTTTTTCATGTCTTGAAATGTTCTCATACATATATATATATATATGTATGTACACTGTGATGATGTATTTTATAGGTTCACTTTGGCTATGTGTTGTCTCTGCAATTGAAGCTACTGTACATTACAAAACCATATACCAAACATATAACATAAGTACCAATCATGTTACAATATGGTTCATGAAAACCGCTGAATAAATCTAAACACTGTCAGCTTTATGTACGCAAAAGACAAAAAAAATTGTTATTGTGATTTTACACTGCCGATGTTGCGGTATACACTGCTATTTAAGAACTTGAATGGTAGTATGTGTTTAGCTTGAGGCACATTATATATTGACATATTCACATTATATTGAAATTGTTTTTGCAAATTCAGAAACAGTTGCATTGCTTGATTGCAAAAACAGTTGCATTGCTTGATTGAGTGTGTTTTCTTGTGTGTTTTCTTGTGTGTTTTCAGATCGCAATGAGTTTGTGGTCAACAATATAATTTGCGTCACTGCATTGCACCACTAAAGACCTATTTTAATAGTTAACCCTGTGCCAAGTGCCTCTTGAAATAGAATGTATAAATTAAAATGTCTCTTTATCTTGCAGTCTGACATACTATACTTTTAATTACAATGAGATAATTTTAATATATTGTTGTTTTCAGTGTTTACAAAATGAAGTGTCACATGGACATTTCTGAAATGAATTTGTTTTCAAATGGTCACACTGGTTATTTCAGTGAAAATCCTGCCTTCAGATGCCAAAATGATAAATTGAGAAGCCTAAGTAAATATTGTACTCAAATCAAGCCATTCATTTTAATTACATTTTAAATCAAACTTGCATAATATATTATTGCATATGGGGGGTGTGTATGTGTGTGTGTATATATATATGTGTGTGTGTGTGTATATATATATATATTGTGTATGTGTATATATGTGTATGTATATATGTGTATGTGTGTATATATATATGTGTATGTATATATATGTGTATGTATATATGTGTGTATATGTATGTATATATATATATGTGTGTGTATATATATGTGCGTATATATATATGTGTGTATGTGTATGTATGTATATATATATGTACTGTATGTATGTATATGTATATATGTATATATGTGTATATATATATGTATATATGTATATATATGCTAAAATGCAACCTTAGGAGAATTCACATTGTCTAGTCACATTATCTATAAATGTGTAAATTGTGTAGAATGTAGAATTACATGGTATCCTGACCTAAAGTGTATGACCATTATTTAGATCATTATCAGAGTAAAATATATTTAACATCAAGCAGCAATTGTATTAATGACAATTTGTGTTTGTTATACCTTATTCCCATTATTATAGTCTATTCCGTTATTATAGTCACACACAAGAATAATTTGACTCTTCTGACTGCACAGGTTATGTGACTTTGAAATGCTTCAATTAATTCAGTAAATCTTACCAAACTGTGGAAGGAAAAATGTTTGATACCATGTGTGCAAGAGCTGTTTTAGGAATGTCATGCCTGAACACAATACAAGATACTTTTGGCAGTTGTTTAACTGAACGAGTGAGGTCACATCCTGAATCACCAATGGGACGCTATTTGGGAAACCCATCATGGTATGTGATGCAGGAAAAGTTGGTTACAACATTGGGGCTCCCTCATGAAACAAGTACGCACACGCGCGCACACACACACAAAGTATCTGGCCAAAAGTAATCCCACCATTCATTACTTGACATAGTCACATGAAAGGTCTATGCCAAAAGCAGATCTCATTGTGTTCAGGCATTCCTAGGCCACCATGTATGCTCCAGTTTTGTATGATTGTGCGATAGCCTTCAATAGCAGCACATTCAACCCAACTAAACAATGAAGTCACTAGTTTCAGGGTCATTACGGGCTAAATCACAATTCCACCTGTGCTTGTGTTTATGTAAATAATAAACTCAGTGATGCATTGTTATTGCATTCATGTAGTTTGTGTGAGCGTCTGCTCAAATCAGTTGGGAAAAATGAAATGTTAACACCTGCAGGAATTGAAAAATACCTCTCAGAATGAATGGATGTGATGTGTTGTACCAGCGGGCTGTAAAATCTCTAAACTGTACTCAGGCATAAAACCTAACTCTGCCCAGGAGTGCTAATGCAACATAAACTACATTTTATGGTCCAACACATTGTTTCAATCCCACTGTTCTTCGACTGTGTGGTAATGGAAACTTTTATATTTGGCGAATTGGGTTGTGTCGGATGTGGTTTTGCCCAAAATCCCCGAAGCAGGTGTAGGTTTCTGTAAAAATACCATTCTAGAGACAATTGTGCACCATATATTATAAAATTCTCATTGGAGCCACTGGAATTTGTGGAGTGATATGGGGAATAAATGGGGATGAAAAAAATAATAAGGGGGCAATAAGGGAGAAGTAAAAGCTGTTCTGTGTAGCTGGATAGTGTCTCTGTTCCGTCCCCCACCCAATCTTGAAATTTCTAGCCATTTTAAATTTGTGATTAGACATGACTATGAAGAAATTAATATATTATGAACATTCACAAATAAAAAAAATTAAAAGTTGTGTCAAGATATACTTATTGACACAACTTGAAGGTTTATCAAACATTATACTGTCTTATTTATTAATGGATTTCTTCTTATCTTAATGTTGCAAAACAGCTTCTAAATATTGTGTTAGCAATGAGCACTCATATCTGTGTATATTAGCTTTTATTTAAAATGCCTCACTAACCCAATATTGTTATATGCTATCTACAGTGTCAAGGTCCCTTAGTGCTGTTAGCCCTCACGTAGACCAATTAAATGGCTCCCTTGTTTCCACAGTAACATAGTACAGCAAGAAAATATCAACATGGCCAAGATTGTTCATATGCACGTTTGTCATATGTCATCAAGTGATGCATTTGCAAAAAAGCAATATCGTGGCGCAACACTAAGCAATTAAATCAGACCTCACTTTACCAAAGATAACACAAACAGGGAATCATGTTTGTTTTTATGCCTTCTTTGGCAGTGATCAGTTTTCTTTTATAACTTCCTGGATTATTTACTGAATCTACTGTACTTTCCTAGACAGCCATTACAGTGGGCAGTTTGAATTAGCATCATTGAATGTCTTACAATAGTCTAATGTTACATTACATTTGCCCATCCCATTACAATGTGAATGTGAAGTGACTCAATAGTCCTATTCTCCAACCAGGACAAAGGTAACTGGTAGTAGATAGACTTGATATTTAACAACAGGTTGATCTAGAGCGCAAGACACACACAGACTGACTCACTGGCTTTTTTTCTGATCTTATTGATGAGGAAATTCTGCCTGGCACGCAATTGTGGCATACTGAGGGCTCAAACTGGCCACGCTAATAAGCCAAAAGTCTTTCTGTGTAATTGTTCTTTGCCCTACCCACATTGAAATTATGTGGTTACATGTATCCTTTACTTTGCCGGAGTGTGCTGGTGATGTTTAAATAGCCGCATTGCTTTTATTACAAATTAGGTAAATTTATGAATCCTAAATTAGAACTGAGACGAATTCCTCACAACATGAAGCAGTCAACGTGTTTGACATCTGGCTGTTGAGACAGAGCAGAAACGCATCATAGCTTTAATTTATGCCTTAACCTTTCAAATAAGAGCCTGTCACACCTTTAGTTTAGATATCAACAAATGTCTAAATTTGGTTATTTTTATAATTTCACTGCCTGCTTCCTTGTCATACTGAAATATTGTAATGTTTGTAGGCCTACTGCATGGTTATACTATATTATAACCAGTATACATGTTTGCATAGGATCCCACATACTAAAATGTTAGACTTGACAAGGTCATTGAGGGGTAGACAGAATCCCAATGTGCTCATCACAGGGTCAGTTTATTTCATGCAGTACATTGAAGATAAGATGCACATAACAAATGTCACATTTCATGAAATTGAACTCCCGCCACAATGCTTTATAGTGCAGTGTGTTTTACAATAACTGTTGATGGAATAAGCAATGTACAGCAATATACATTACATATGATATATTATGATATGTTACTGTACTAACAGGCCTATAGACAAAATAACACAATGTATAGTCTACGTGACTTATATACTTTGTGTATATATACACATATATACTTAGTGTGTGACACATAGTCAAAGTGATTTAACAAAAGAACCACAAAGTGTTTTGACAGATGGATAAGATGGATATGGGAAGAAGAGAAGCCCTGCTTGTTATGACAGTCTATAGCTCAGGAGTGATACACTTGGCCGTGGTTAATTCTGTTTGCAGTCTATTGTACAACTACGCACATGCAATGTTACTGGCCTATAGCAGTGTAAATGTAGTGTGACTATGCCCCGCCCTGCTAGGCCAAACATCATAAACCTATTTGTCCACCGACTGTTGAAGACCGGATGATAAGATGGTATAATAAATAACTGCACAGTATGTCTGTCTGTATGTCTCTCTCTCTCTTTCTCCCCCTCTCTCTGTATGTGGCCATTACTCTTATGCAAAGGCCGTAGTTAAACGCGAATGATGCACAGCAGGATTATGATTGAATTGGACTCCAAAAGATTGATCGAGATAGAGGAAAGATCTCTCTCTCTCTCTCTCTCGCTCTCGCTCTCTCTCTCTTTCAGCTCAGTTCAGTTCAAAAAAGGCTTTATTGGCATGACAAGGTAATTTCTCATATTGCCAAAGCAATAGCAACAACACGAAAACGAGAACAAAAATGTAAACAGTATATACATTAAACATACATGGAATTATTATTATTAATTATTAATTAACACTGCATATGAATACAGTTTTTACAAATACTGACAGTTCCTTATTGACATAAATGCATGGTGGTTGATGCAGGGGACAAGTCAGCCACTCTCTCTTTCTTTCTCTCTCTCTCCACCCCCCACTTCTCCCAGACAATGCCAAACACACGCACACACTCCCTCGGGGTGACGGAGGCAGATACCTGGCAGGGGCCTCCGCTGCCGTCCCTCTAGCTAGCAGGTGCATGCTATCAGCAGCATTCCTCTGCCTCCCGTGCAGCCATAAAGTGTACGCTGTACCTGCCTGCTGCTGCTGCCGCTGCAATGACATCGTGATTTCACAACGTTTGGAACAGTCGTCACGTGTGTGTGTGTGTGTGCGTGTGTGTAACTGTATCTGCGTGCATGTGCTTATGTGCTAATATGCTTGTGAAGACAGAAATAAGAATGGCTTGTGTTTTTATGTGTAATTTGCATATGTGCTTATCTCTCTCTCTGTGTGTGTGTGCGTGTGTGTGTGTGTGTGTGTGTGTGTTTTATGTGTTATTTGTGTGCGCTTGTGCTTGAATGATAAAGTGCATGCATACATTGTGTATCTGTGCGTGTGTGTGTCTGGAATTGAGAAATCCACTTAATTATACTTTTTTTTTTTTCTTTCCTTTTAAGCATTCTCCCAGAGGCATGCTGGGACTTGTGCCTTCTGTGCCTGCCGCCATGGCGATGACAGCTTAAGGAGTAAACTGTACTAACTGCTTGCTCCATATGCGGTGAGTACAGTACATTCATCTTAGCGTCCCGCTGACGTGCCTCTGAGCACGCACGTCTTTCATGTGGTTTCGTTACGCACCTCTGTCAGCCTCGCGCGCCTCTCCAGTAGGCTACTGTACCTGTGTCGCCACGGCAACAGCCACACCCCACCGCAGCACAGCGGAGTCGCGCTGTTTGGGATGAGGCGCGGGCGTTGCCTAGCGACAGTCACCTGACAGGGAAGCCCTATAAATGAGGTGTGACGTCTGCATGTGTGTAGTAACCCACCCCCACCCAACACACACACACACTATGGGGGCAGGGGGCAGACTGCCATGTTTGTTCTG
Organism: Typhlichthys eigenmanni; assembly: GCA_027564635.1. NCBI lineage: Eukaryota > Metazoa > Chordata > Actinopteri > Percopsiformes > Amblyopsidae > Typhlichthys > Typhlichthys eigenmanni. Next base: position 6,237 of record JAODUK010063230.1, read on the forward strand.
CAGGGTGGGTGGCCGGAAGGGGTGTGTGTGTGCGTGCGTGTGCATGTGTGTGTGTTACAGTAGAGGGTATTCTTGCTGTTGTTGCAACATGTTGCCGTGTTCTGTTCAACGTGTTCTGTAGCTGGATATAAGGAATAACCAGTCCGTGTTTGTCAAACACACACACACGCACGCACACGTGTGTACATGTAAACACACAAACAGTGTATTATACATTTGAGAAAAAACTATCTGAGAGAGTAATATTCCGAGATTACATTTCTATATTTGCGAGGTAAAAACTCAAACATCTTGAGGGTCGATTTACTTTTTCTGCCTTTAAAGGGTGGTTTAGCAGAAATATAATAATCAGCGATCAAGTTAAGTTGAATTATTTTTATATCAAAATTCTAATAAGCAGTTTTCCCACAAAAATGGCAGTTGCGGGATTGTATACTGACACGTACTGTCATAGATGCAGCAGTAATATTGATAATCTTATTGGTAACCATGGTGACTTCCAGAGCAGGCCCAGGGTAATGTAGAATGAAATATCTCCTTTATTCAGATGAAACCATCTCAATATCCATTGCTGGTAAGTGCACATAATAAATATGAATATTCCTTATATAGAATAGAATAAATAATTTGAACACTGCTTAGCGATCGTTTAAGGATGGAATATTTCACATTGATGCTTTGTGCTCCTATATATTCCTCCTATATGTTCAGGCCAACAGCATATGTCAGACTTGACTTATGACTCATCGACTGCAGAGGGAGGACAGAGGTTTCATAAACCTTCCTCATAATGCTATCAGGATACATCCACATACTCTTACAGACACATGCATGCCAGTATTCCAGCGCGTATACTCCCCCATACACAAGAATATGCAGCCAAGCACACAAACTTCCAGTAAATGGTAGGTTACTATCTTAACGGTTAATATGAATACTAACTTAATCCTGAATGATGTGTGTGCGTGTCTGTCTCTGTGTGTGTGTGCGTGTGTGCGCGTGTGTTACAAGATGTTACAGATGTTACAAAGATATGTGGCTTCTGAAAAATTGGTTAAATGGTTACTTTGGTTACTATAAGGTGAAAGAATCGATCACAATCTGTGCTCACGCTCACCTCTCCATTGAAATAAACAGACAATGGCCGTAGACCTCATAGTCCAGTCTGCTAGCCTGCAAGATACGCCTTCAATATTGTGTACACTACCAAGAATTTCACGTAGCGTTGTTGACTTCCTGTTAAACTCCCTAGAATTCCCCCTTGAGGGCCAGTGTTATCTCCTCTTATCTTCTTATCTTAACTTACACCAATTTCTTATATTGCACTCTTGTCTTATCTCATCTTTTAGTTTCATTGACCTACAGTATGTAGTGTTGTTAAGTCTTTCAACACTCTGAATGGTCAGGTCTTAGAGTATGACAGGCCCATAACAATGTGTTGATGTCAAATTACTCATGAACTCAGAGCCAGGAGTGTTAATACTTCTGCATCCATACTGCTGCCAGTGCAGAGACAGATTATTTTGCAAATGTATTGTTTTTCTTTTGATACTTCAAACTCCTTCCTTTAGTGTTTCACATTTTTCTATGCATTGCTGAGCTGTATTTTTCATTTAACTGCTGATCTTCGATGATAACGCATATTTAAAGGCAGCAGAGTAGTTTTCCACCACAGTACTTCTTCAATACTTCTGTGTTTATGTGTTGCATATGTATCTAATATCTGAAATGATAAATGTATAGTGGTAATTCAAAATGATTGCCACTGGGTCTGATTTATGACAGTTATTGTTTTATACCTTCATTGCTGTTAAACAGCTGAATTTACTGAACTACTACTGCTTAGTCTCTCAACTAATTATGGGGGTTAGGGTTAATTCAGTTAATTCTCTCCAATGGAAACACACTGGAGAGCGAAGGACCTCTTTCTGATGAGGCAATGGAGAATAGGCTCATGGGTAATGTAGTCGTTACTCTGGGAAATGCTATCCCATCATAATGCCTTTACATAAATATACTGTATTTGCATTATATCTAGTATTTTTAATTTATTAGATTCTAAAAAGAAAACATTATTAAACACCCCTACTCTTTGAACGTGGTAGACAGACACACCTGCACGCACACGCACACACACACGCACACACACATGCACACGCACGTGCGCGTGTAACAGAGGCCATACAGCGTCACCAGATTCATCATATGTAATTGTAAAAGTGCACTGTGAAGCCGGCCATCTTGTTTGTATTGTAAGGCAAAAACATATACTGTGTAAAATAATGTCATAGCTCCAATAACACGGATGTTACATTTGACTATGGGATAGTTTCATGTACAGCTCTACAGCATGTGAGACACGCTCAGGGTATAATGACAGTGTTCATCCTACAGTGCATATCTGGCCTGTCAGGATACAGAGAATAAGAGATGCCTCCATGCATCAGTGCCAAATCCTCCTGTGTGTGTGTGTGTGTGTGTGCGTCATGTCTGCTTATACCTGTCTGCACGTGTCAGTACATTATGTACCGTAAGCGTGCATGTGAGTGAACCTCTCCGTTGGTGTTGTGCCAGTGTGACTTTGTGGTGTTTTGTACGTTGTGTTCCTTCCTTTAACATTGGAACAGGAGGAATCCAAAATGCTTGTGCCGTGGTATTATTGACTGTGTGCGGTTACCGTTGACAGCAATGTGCAAAATACAGCACATTCTAGAATGTGTGCTACTTTGAGACTTTGTAAGAACTAATAAGGAAAATACTGCCTCAAATATAACTCAGCACTTAAATTGCTATTATTGCTAATTATTCTAAAAGTATAATTATATGTGCTCTTGTCATCATTTCTCTGTCGATTTAGGTCTAACAATGGTCCAACAACAGACGTGATAAGACAAGACAATTCGGTATATACATTTCAGAGGAATCAATCTTTGCATAAAGCTTTTAGAGTATAATAGTATATACAGGTCTGTGCTCGAATGTCTGTGCTCGAATGTGACATAACAAGTGATGTATTTGGTGTCAGGCGAGGTCAGAGTTGCAGCTGAATTTATGAATTGACAATTTCCTTCATTAAACACAAGATAACATTTCACTATTCCATAAATATCCGGTAGATAGCACTGTTTCATTTACTTCACCATCTAGCAAGCATGATAGCATGATAGCAAGTGAAAGATAATACTCCATACTGTATAAATATATAGAGAAAGCATGCTGCTATGCTCTCCTGTGAGCATGTCATAATCTTGCTAATGCGGCTTGATGCGTGGTTAATGTCAGCATCTCTGCACCAACATTGGAGGCACTGGAGCCTGATGTAACGCAATTGCAGCCGGGAAGGAGGGCATAAATGTCAGTTTTAAACACTGCCATTTACCCAAACAACTATAATCAACCAGTTTGTGCTGACACACCGACAACATAGACAAACGTGCACACACACACATGCACAGAGACAGACAGGGACACCCACAGGTCATTGCGTAAGAATACACGCTTCCATAACAAACACGCAAACATTGGACACACACAAATGCAATACATCAGCATTATGACGCCAACCGTACCACCTCTGTCTTTAAATGATAGCCTAATCTACCTTTTGTCTGCTGTTAACAGTCACCTTCGATCTATTTTTGTGTGGGTATAAGGTCCGTATAAGTCTGTCTGTCTCAATCTCTTATTATCTCAATCTTTTTTATTTACCCTTTTTTTAAGCCTCTTTCCGGACGTCGTGTTTTTCTATCTATGTTGATTCCTGTCCCTCCTGGGCCCGTGGGCCTTGTCAGGAGTCAATTAAAAGCACATGTGTCTTTTGAAGGGGGTTAGATTTAAATCCTCTTAAAAAAGCAGCAACTGCTCTCAAAGCCTCATGGTTATTAGGATGCTAGGTTAGCGGTTGGGGGAAGGGGGGGGTGGGGTAACATAAATTGAGTTGTTATGATTTGGCACAAAGCATCATGCCATTTACAGACTACTCCAAATGTCAAATGAAAGGGTAGGCCTTTCATGTAAGACAAAAGTTCAGAGAAGAGGTGGGGTGGGGGGGGGGGAAGGGGGAAGGGGGATATGAGAAAAAAATTGATTTTAGTGGAAAAGAGAAAGTAGAAAATAGATCCACACCACGTAATGATGTCTCCAAAAATAGAAACACACATAGACATATACACACACAGTCTGCAATCCGCAAGGCAATCCTCAACAGATGAAAATGGGTTTGGGGGCGGGGGGTTGACCCCACATGTGGCAGAGACAGAATGAATCTTTCGAGTCATCTAGAAGGCCAGTCATTATGCTGGTTTCCGAGACTTGAAGCAATGTCTGGTCTTCACCGCAAAAGCCCTGTTTGAATATGTTTAACGTCACAAATCAAAGAGAAGGACATTAACTGTACTGGGTCCAAGAGACAACGGGACAGAGTTTTGACTTTTCTGGATAGTGGTTCTGAGATAATAGCAGCTTTAGGCTAGTTAACATGCAAAATGAACTAAAATATAAATCCAGTATACTGTATGAGAGAAGCAGTTGATTAACAATTGGACATTAATGAATCCAAAAGCATGGAACAGTTAATGAGCCTTTAAACATAACCAGCATTAGTTAGCTGTGGTAAAACCTAATGCTCATATCGTGGCTTAGTCCACTAATTTCTTAAATCAGATTTAGGGACAGGGTCAGCAATAAAATAGCTACTGTACTGTGCCGTGAATTAATTAATGATTATCTGAGATTATAAAGGGAAGTTTGGGGTCCCCTGCTGGAGCTGATGCCCCCGCGACCCACGACTCCGAATAAGCGGATGAAGATGGATGGATGGATGGATGGATACATATTCAGGCTAGATCTTTGCGCTAGACCTGCAACAGATGTCAGCGCGTGTGAGCTGAACTGCCCATGAGGCAGTGATGAAAAATGCCTACTGATGACTGAGTCAGACTTTAGACCTTGGCAGCTAGAAACAATAACATGCACTGGAGAGACTTGAGAGATAGCACTGGATAATAGCATATGTACAAATTAGATACTACCTTTTGAATATTTTTATTTATTTAAATTAAAAGCAACAAAAGATATACAGTATATCTATACCACGTCTATATTGCGTATAACGCCTATATGGTGTTTTTAATATATTACTTTATCATGCTAGCCACAATGGGCACTGTGCTTTCTTTTCAAACATATATTATTTTCTATGAAAGGTATTATAGCTCTATATTAAGATCTTTGTGAGATGCCTGCACAGATTTCTTTTATTTTTAGGGTTAGCTATTCTTTGCTTCTGTGATTTTTCATCAAATGAATACCCTGACTCGGTTGCCATGCAAAGTATATGGTTTGTTTGTTTTGGCAACCTGTGAACCTACAGTACTGTATGTCTTCAGTTATTTATATTCCTGAAGGGCTGTGCTTCAATTCCTTCAGTCAACATCACAGAAAACCTCAGATTAAGTGCAGTACTGGTTAATAAATAACACTTTAGCCACACAAAGCAAGAATAAGGGTAGGTACATTATGTGCATCAGTAAAGAAAGCTCTACTTCCCAGCTATTCTGAAAACATTGATCATTGCATGACCATGGGGTGACCATAAGGTCCATGATAACACTTGACATAGTATTTCTTGAAAAGTACAAATAGGAAGGAATGTGCTATATGTGGTAAAGAAAAAACATTAGAATAAACACGCACGAAATAAGCAAACATTATAGCCTTTATTTAACTTGACAGCAATGATGATTGTGATCTAAAATGCACACACACAAACACACACACATGCACACACACACGCACACGCATACACGCATGAACACTACTGATACTTAATCAGTATCAGTATAATCAGTATAATGAGTAATCAGTCTACAGTGCCTATAGGCAGTCATGCAGTCATGGATCTTGTCTTAGGCTAAGCTAATGTAATTTGTGTGGCCAATCAGCGTCATGCTGCTAGCTACGGGCGTGGTTTAGGTGTGACGAAGGCGACTTGAAAACAACAATAGAGAGCAAAAGTCACTTATGCATTATTGGACCTTAGTTTGGATAAAATATGCATGGTAGTCAACGGTGAGAATACAATTATTTATAGATCCCATTCACTTTGTGACACAGAGCACACATACGATGATTGACTTTAAAAGATTGATTTTAATTAAAAGAAAACTATTTGAGTCAAGAAAGTCTGTTTGTCGTGCATTTGTTAATGTATAAGACTGTGAAAATATGTAATTAGTAAGATTACAAACCTCGTGTCGCCTAAGTGTAATGACGTTTTCGCGCCACAATACTCGAGCCGAAGAGAGCCTTTTTTTGGTGACGTTTGTTGTTCATTGAGCGGTTACACAGAAAACTAAAGATTACTTGACTTCTTGACTTGAACAATTAACTTTTATATAGACACTCACATTTCAAACGGGATCGAAAAATAATTGTAATCTCGCCGTTGACTACCATAGATATTTTTTCCAAACTAAGGTTTCATAACACGGAAGTGACTTTGGCTCTCTATGGCGGGTCCTACAGAGGTTAACGTAGTTAACAGCTACAGTTTTAATATATTTTATAAAGAGCAAAGCCAAAGGCTTTTCTCAATGGAAAATACGTTTTCTTTCATCTGCAAGAGTGGATTTAACGCAGGGTCTGCTGGTTCACATGTTCGTCCAATCACCTGCCAAGTATTATTTTGAAAGTGTCTGCACTTTTAAAACAGTTCCAATGAACGACTCCCCAGATGAATGTGTGTAACAATCCATACATCTGGCGTGTCAGTTTAGGTGTTAATTTGATAGTATTTTCCAATGGTGGTTACAGGTTTTAATCTTTTTGCCCCATATTTCTGTTTAAGGTCTGCAGTTTTCTTTGGTAAGGTGAGACTGAGGCAGGATGTTTTGTGTACAGTATGTGTCTTGGTTCATATTTATTTATTTATATGTTTACATATTAACAATGCAAACAAAAACACCAGTCCAGCTAGTCCTTGTTAAGAGAAATATACCGTACTTATCAGATAAAACATTCTAGAGAACAGAGGAAGTGAGCGACACACATTCACACATTCAAACACATGCTCTGTATTCCTACTTGTATTTGTAAAGTGACTTTAGGTAAAAATGTATGTTAAACAATCCTACTGTAATTATATTCACATAAATAAATAAACAAACAAATACAAGAATTGTCCATATGTTATATTACAACTGAATGCTTCTACAGTTGAACAGTTGTCAACTGCAACAGCATGCCTAGACAAGCTGCCACCTAAGAATAAAACTTATGGATTAACTGGCTTTAAATAATTGCTGTTTCCCTGGCCCATTTTGAACTCTCCTAGAAATATGTGTGGTGGATATGCAGTGATTTACACACTGCAACTGTTGGAATTGGTCTTTTAATAACCTAACCTGACCTGACCCGACCTTATTCCAAATACCAAGGCCAAGTCCCGCGGTTTGGTTCAGTGAGATGAGTCATGAGCCCCGAGGCTCTCGTGTATGTTACTGCTTGATCATGTGACTTCTGCCATCGATTGTTTCTTCTGCCGCGGCATTCGTTTGACATGCCTTTTGACATGCAGCACAGACCCATTGTGGTGATCGTTAATAAAACTACAATGGCCGCAGGCTAAAGGGAGAGGAGCGGGGAGGAGGCACGGATGACACATCTAAATAACTGTACAGTATGTACTGTATGAGAACAAGCACATTATGAGCACAAGCACACCCTTTCTTTAATATCAGATGACAGTGATTATAACTGACAGGGCTTGTTTAATATTGAATTAACTGAAGCTATTTAAACAGATTAATTGTTGAGAGAAAGTACAATTGACTGCATCCCTTATGATCTTACCTGTACTGTGTGTAATGCATTTTGGCACACATTCACATTATAGTCAAAATAGTGCTTCAGATGTACAATGATTTCATCAAGTCCCATAATAACTGTGTAATTGCAGGTACGTAAATGTACTGTAGCTATCCTTTCTTTGTGCGTGCTAAAACATTAAACGGCTCTGTAAATGGGAACACAAACAAAGTGGTGCATGCAACAACAATATCGTAGCCTTAAGGCTACTTATGTGTGTCCACCTCTGAGAGATTGAATGGATAGGTGTTTAAATATCAACAATGAGATAACACTTGGTAGAAATTTCAAGTTGAAGCATCAAGCATGTATTTTGCAATCATTTTTACTTGACATAAAACCACTGTTAACCTCAATAACATAACATATAACAACACACATGTGGACAATTGATTGTGATAAAAGTTTGCTTATATTTGCAAAGGAGCTATGATGTCAACTTTCTGACCAAACGTTTCATACATTTTGTCAGGACTGTCACTGAAGACTTATACAGTGCAGGCACCTCTACAGGCCTAACACTTGTATTGCTGTAACCCAGAAGCAATGCCTAAAGCAGCAATTTCTTCCCTGCTGTCTTGGAAACGGGGAAGCCGAAGAGCTTGACATTCATTTGGAGAATAATGATGCAATAACTGTATATGCTTATCATAAAGACCGTGGAGATTGTCCTGCCTTAGATGCATGAAAATAGACAGAATAGGTCATATCAGTCATATCAGCCAAATTAACACCTGTATGTATGTGTACGTGTGCACACATACACACTTGTTTAAAGGGAAATGTACATTTTTGTGACACTGTGAAAAAGAGCCCAAGGGCTAAAGACCCACGTTGGCTGGCACCATCATTTTCACTAGCTTAAACCTAACACACTCTCTAGTTATATACCAGATGTTGTACCTAATGGGCAAGCCAAACCAAATTTCCTTTTAACTCGGCCCTTGTGGTTCACATGTTTTGCTTACGCAGCCCCCACGAAACCGTCCCTGTGTAAAACAAGCTACAACACTACACAGTCTCTCTTAAATAAATCTATATAAAGCTGTCTAGAGTTTATATGCCAAGATAATATTATGAACTGTAAAAAAAACAAACCCATAGGCTCATATTGGTCAATGCTTTACAATAAAACACAGCTGCAATCTCCCACCGTTGGATGTTAAATATGTGGCATGCTGTGTTGGGAAAAGTACTTAATCTAGCTCTGATTTTTCTCACACATTTTGTGTACATGGGATAGCACGCACATATACACATGCTAGCTCAGAAATGCACTGTTTGTTTCCATCTGTCAGTCAGTTTAAACCGTTTAGCCTGCTGAGATGGTACAGTAATTGTGTAGTGAGAAAGCATGCAGTATGTGTGTGAGCTTCCATGGGGAAGCAGGAATAGGTCTAATTATTTCAGCCATGTCATATGTTGTTTCCAATTCTGTCATTCTCTCAGTTCTTGCTTCAATGCACACGCACGCACTCACGCACACGCACACAAACACACACACGTGTCTTACCCACCCCCAACTTGCAAAGTTCAATACTGCATACAAAACAGTATTTGAGAATATGTGCAAAATATCCTGTAACCTGACCTGACCCAGTTATATAAAGCCCACAATGAGTTTATACTCAAACATTTCAATAATCACACTCAAATATATAGCCTTACTAGGGTTTTTTCTTCAACCCATATATGCAATACATGTGCAATACATAATTTTAGCATACTGTATAGTATAGTTTGTATTTACACCATGTTTTATTCTTCCTGTGATGTTTCCTTCTTTCTTTCAAGCGTAGCCCTTCCCTTTTCTCTTTCACAATACACACGGCACTGTGTATTTTTTCTGAGCTCCCATTGAAGCAGGGAACCATGTAATGTAACATGTAATGCCAGGTGCACATTGCTACTGGCAGGAATACAGTTCACAGACCCTGAATAAATACATACCAATCATAACCTATCTATCTATCTATCTATCTATCTGACTGACTCTGACTGACCTTTCCAGGGTATGGGGAGACATATGACCTTTCCAGTACTGTGGTGTCCTGAGTGTGTCTGAATTAAGCCTTATGATGAGTAATATGTGGGATAATGACTGTACTATTGCAGTTTTAGTGAGCACAGTAGCTCTCTTAGCTCTGTTCATTCAGGTATAGTTTAGAACATGTGGCGTTCACTAATTTCCTCATGTTTCAAGAAGTTCACAAGTGGTCCAGGCATGCCTTACAAGTCATCACATTAGCCTGCCTATTAGTGTCCATCCAGCGCTACATCACGTATGACTCCCTCTGTATGTCGACAGAGATGTGAAGCGCCCCTCTAGACCAGTGTTTTTTTCAAACTGTGGGCCGGGACCCACAGGTGGGTCACTGAGTGGGAGTGAGTGGGTCGCGGAAATTGCAAGCAAACATTGAAAGAATGAAGAATATCTATGAAAGGCGTCCGCGCTTAACTATGTTGTTTCATCCCATTGGTCTTGAGTAAGGTTGTGGCAAAATAGCCTATACATGTTCCTGATTGGATGACATCCTATTTAGCCACACACCATAGATTTTGGAGCATGCTGCTCAAAAATATTTGGTGCACACACAGGTAGAGCATTATCTTAAATGGACAGGTTTTTGAAAATGACGTTACCGGTATTGGCTGGCTCTAAATAGATTAGTTATCTCTTGGTGGGTCTTGGCACGAAAAAGATTAGGAACCCCTGCTCTAGACTGCTGTGTTTTGGGCAAGATTACTTTTTTATTTGTTTTCAGTCAGAGTATGGAGCACATAAAACCACATAAATAACAGCATTAGTACTATAGCCAAATCTTTCCCAGTCCATGTTTCAGCAGGTCACTTAATTCCCTTAAAAACTGAGTGAGATTCTCTGAACTCGCGAAAGCTTCCGTGTCATTTCTTTATGAACGATGAAGCTTGATAGATGCGGTAGGAAGCCTACCCCTATACTGTATATGGCAGTGCTGGAGAGCATATTACGCTAATTCATAGGTCACGTGAATGCATTCAAGCAACAAACAGTTTGCAAGTTGTTGTTGAATATGAGAATGTTCTTGCGTGAGGCCTGTTTTCTTTCCAAGAATATTCTAACCATGTGAGCATAGTTGAAGTATAGTATCTCTATCTTATCTCTGAGGTCACACATATTCAAAGTCACTTCAACCATGTTAAGGTGTGGGGGGATTAAAGAGGTTTCAAGGGGCAGATGTTCCATCCATCCATCCATCTTCTCCCGCTTATCCGGCTAGTCGGGTCGCGGGGGCAGCAGCTCCAGCAAGGGACCCCA
>JAODUK010063240.1:0-17400 GCA_027564635.1 Typhlichthys eigenmanni
ATATATATTATTATTTTTTTTTTTATTTTTTTTTTTTTTTCCTTCAAATTTTTTTTTAAAATTACTTTTTATTTGCCACCCTCTCGTGGTTCATGTCAATACTGCAGGCTTCTCAGAATTAACCGACGGTTAAGCATTCCAGCACTGCCAGATATTTAAAAACCAAAACACTTATCATTGTCACAACACCGCTGTATAGCTGTCCTTGTTCTGCCAAGTTAAATGTGTATCTCCGTAATTGTGTTGTATAAGCTTATTATTACCTGTAATTACAGGTAGGGTGCAAAGGTAGATATGTAACAAGAAATAATGAAAAAACCTGTATGGGTATGCAATGACATACACGTTTTATTGTAAGAGCAGATTTTGGAGACCTGTAAAATGGTTGAGAACACAGGTTGGTTATGTGCAGGTCTTCAGTGTTACTGTATTTTATGTAAGCTGACAGAATTGCTGCATCTGAAACCTAGAAAATAGAATATACCCAATCAGGAGTAACTAGGAGCACGCTGTGACGACCTCGGACAAAACTGTAAGCAACTGCCATTGACAGACATAAAGTTAATAACACGTAAACACAACACATCTAAATGGTTCACACACACACACGCACGCACACGCACACACACGCACACGCACACACACACACACAGACAGACAGACAGACAGACACAGGAGTACTACACCTTACGAAAGTATCCATGTTCACAACCTGAGGGTACCAATATAATACAACAAACCATAACACAGCACATATAATGTTTGGCCTGCATAAAAGTCTTTGTATTGTGGACTTGGCCATTATTTCTTGAATGAGTGCATCATCATGTAATACTATACAGTGTAAGTGCCTCATCTATTTTATGGTGAAGAAGCCTGTTTTGCGTCAGGAGGACTTAGATAACCGTATTGTATTGTGACTGCACTATTTAGTGTGTTTACATTAAACAGCTGTGTGATAGTAGGAAAGCTGTGTACTTTGGCACGAGAGAAAAAGTAAACACTAAAAAAAATCTAAAACTTTAATACTGTACATCTCGTCATTTAATCAAGATAATAGAAAACTAACCTGCATGATGAGAAATATATTTTATTTAACCTTTATTTAACCAGGAGGGCCAATTGAGAACATATTCAAAATGGTTTCTTGGTCAAGATAATGCATAATTATGCAGAACAACATGCAGTTAAACATTTGAATAGACAAAGTGTAAAATACAAGTAACATAACACTGTGGGATGAAAGCAAATATGAAAACCTCATTTAACATAATCTAATGTGTAGCATAGTTCCACTATTTTAACCAAATTGTTAATTATTATAATCATATAAACACCACAAACTAGCAAATATGTAAATTACAGAGTAAAACCCATCATATGTGCACATCATCAAATAACACTGTTAAACCATATTCACAGCTGGTTGCCTGAACTTGCAGCAGTCCCCTTGACCTTTAAGGCAAAGCAGACATGTCTGTTTAGCTGTCTTCATGGTCTGACAGGGAACAGTGCGATTATTGTGCTACGAGCTTAGAAACCTATAGATCAACCTGCCAAAACTTAAAGATGCACTACTGTATGTTGGCTGCTATTTGTATTCTGATGTATGCACAATGATTCATGTTGTGGCAACACACATTGGCTCATGCAAACACACACACACACAACACACACACACACACACACACCTTCCTCCCATCTCAGATGTCATACCCAACCCCCCAATCGTGCTTTCAGTGCCAGTATGACAGATCACAACATTTCGCTCAGATCCATCTCCTATCAGGAGATCCCGTTACGCATGCCACACACACACACACACACACACACACACACACGCACACACACACACAGAGACACAGGAGCAGTTCTTACAAAGCTCAACATTAATCTGTAAGAATAATACTGCAACCAAACAGATTTTTGTGTGTGTGTGTGTGTGTGTGTGTGCGTGTGTGTGTGTGTGTGTGTGTGTGTGTGTGTGTGTGTGTAAAAGGATCTGCTCATTGAAGATGGATGTGAGTGAAACGTGGTGATCAATTCTGACGATATTAGAAGTAAAGCATTGTGCACACACACACACACACACACACACGCACACACACACACACGCATGCACTCACACAAATATATATATATATCACACATATATATATATAATCAAAGCTAACAGGCTGGACATACCTGGATGTCATTGTATGTGTGTGTGTGTGTGTGTTTTATTATGAATATATTCATATTAATAATTATATAAATTAGAATTATGTTTAATTATTGTATAGCTTAGAGCTGAAAAATATGTTACCAATATTATTAAATAAAGATACTGACATCTCACATTTCTGCATATGCATTTCTATAGATAGAGGTGAGGTACAGGTTCCATTTAGACAGTCCACATAAAATGAATATGGACGTTGAGTATTTGTGTGTGTGAATGAATACAAAATGCAGCCATATACATTTGTTCAGCGTTCCTGTAACTGCTCTCTTACGCCCTCTGCTGACCGTTTCCAGCTCTTCTCACAAGCTACAGTCGCTTCACTGCGTACAGGAGATCTTGTATGATGACATTGCTGTTCACATATGCTAATGTCATGGAAAATTACCAAACACGCACTCTCACGCACACACTCACACAAACGTCTCTCTCTCTCACCTCAGGCTCTGCAGTATGTAAGGAAGGGTTTTGGAAAAGTAAGGCCCAGATAGCCATCTACGGGAAACATCTGAAATGGGTTTCGTCAGAGACATTATATAAGGGAACATGCCACTTATAATTTTGAATGGGGCTCTATAGGAGAATTCTGAAACGGGAAAATTGGCAGTTAGAGGAAAAGAGCCAATCGTCTGCTTGTAACTGCCAAGCAATAACTTATTTAACCAATCGTGTGGTTGCACTGATGTAAGCCAACTGTTCCGCATGCGTTGTAGAAATATGACGTGGAAAAAAATGCTTTTTAAACCTTATTTAGGGACAAAGTCTCCAAACGTTTTAAGCGTTTTTTTTAATCAGATTTGTCTCTGTCCCGGTGACCATTAAATGTGGAGTTATGGCTCTCTCCCCGTTCATTTCAATAGTCTTTGCAAATAACTTCCCGCGTAATTTCAAAGATGGCTGCCGAGTGGCGAGACTTGCCTATACGGACTGGTTGTGCAGTGATTCTCAAACTGGGGGTCAGGGTTCCCCGGGGGGTCGCAAGACACAGAGTAGGGGGTCACAAGATGATTTTCAGCAATGAAGTAACATTTTTTAATGCTTAAAAATTGCCTAGTTTAGCCGTAATTGTTAGTAGAAGTACAGCTTATACATAAATTTGATATTTTCTGCTACTAGCCTATATGAAAATATTATCAAATAAAACTATGGCTGTTATTCTTCTACTACCTCTGGGGATAGCAGGGGTCGCGAGTCTCTGGCACTATTATTTTGGGGGGTCGCGAGTCTCTGGAACTGTTATTTTGGGGGGTCGCGAGCTGGAAGGTTTGATAACCCCTGGATTAAGACATGCGTAAGGGATGGCATGATATGAGAGAAAGCGTATGCCTCCATCTGAAGGCACACTGGTCCATCCTGTCTGACGGGCTGGCTTTTCCTACTGCTTCCCAACTGCTTCCCAACTGCCATCCTCTCCCGTGCCACCTCTCACCCTCCTGCTACTGGCCTGTGACCTTAAAAGGCATTCTCGAGAATGCTTGCTAACTTTGAGCTCAAAGCAAAACAAACTCTATCAGAAGCTCCACACACACACACACACACACACACACAGAATAAGAGGCTAGTTACTGACCTGACCCATGTACTACATGCTGATAATCAGCTACTGCCCTCCGAAAGGAGGTCCAAGTTACATTAAATACATTTAATTAATAATTAATTATTCCAATACAAATCTTAAATAGTATCGGATAAGAAAAGCTTAATTGAAGGGTTTTAAGTAGGATTTATGTATATTCTATCCACTAACACCTTTGTATGTGCTATATGTGGATTGTTTGTCAGATTTTTGTTTTTTGACACATTTTCCAATTGGTGGAACAATAAAGTGAATCTTGATCTTGAATCTTGAACACGCACACAAACGCCTGAGGTCAAAACATTTTGGCTTGTTTTGCATGGTGAGGAATGTATAATGAAAGGACATTAGATGTTTTATATATATATATAATTATAACATTATAATTCAATATAGACTTTACAATGTAATACCTTAGATGAGATGAGAAAATGCATTGTTGTGGTTTAGATTGGATCTATATAAACCGTGATTTTCAAACCACTTTTGCTTATCTACAAATACAAAAAAAGTGTTCATTTATATTTTTATTAGATTTAGGTTACTTTCAAAAGTACATTAAAATTACATTTACTGCTTCATAGTAAGTATGAATGGCTATTAGTATTGGGGATTGGTATTCACCCCCAAAGAAACCACTGGTAACATGTGACTAGGGATGGCAAAGTTTTTTCAGTCCCACAGATACCGCCACTTTGGGTATTTGCCAATACCGAGTACTGATCCGATTCCAGTGTTAAATTAAGTTTTAAGTTAAGTTGCAAAGTAAATGACAGATCTCAATCTCTATTTTAGGACTTAAATGCATTTTAGAAACCTGCTGCTGATAGTGTGGATTGGGTAGGTTAGACATGGTTGATGCTTGACAGTAGACCTACGCGTGTACATTCATTTAATTGGATTAGGTTACAACTGTCCAATTGTGACGATACCAATCCAGCTATTTAAGTCAGTATCGGACCAATTTTTGATCTCAGTATCATATTGGTGCCATCCCTACATGAGACCCATTGGATTTGCAGAGTGGATATATACTGGTGGAATAAACTAGAATAAACTAAAATAAGTAGGAATGCAGTTTATTTACGCTACACTTCTCTCACTACCATCGGAATTATTTCTGCAAAAAAGGATCTGATGAAGAAAAGGACAGCTTTAAAAATATATACAAGTGCAATAACAACACAGTGGCTTCTAGTTTGCCCAAGATTTTAGATGCAGCTTTATGCTCTCCAAGGCCAGACTTTCCATTCATCCTCTCTGTATGCAATTCTCTTGGATAGGGTCTACTCTAGAGGGTCTGGACTGCCTCTGGGTGTGAGTTCATTACACCAGTGACAGCTATATGCATGAGTTTTCCCAACAGTCTGTGTGTACCATAAATACACTACACAGAGACTGAGATACCCCGGGGAACCCCAGTTCAGCTCAGCTCAGCAGAATGTTGGGGAAGAAAGATGACGCTGCAGCCTTGCGTGAAATTTCCTGATCAGCATTCCTCTACGGCAACCTCACCTACCAACTGCCATGTCTAACGTGCGTGCGTCTGCGCGAATGATTCAAAATGCTCATCAACACTGCCACTTTGGAGTCGTGTTTTGTTATTTTAGTTTTTTTCCTGGCTGAGATGTAAAAGGCTGTATAATCCGACCTTTCCAAACAATAAAAGCTCAGACAATGGCCACCAGGATTGCCGTCATTCCTAATGCAAAGTTCAACATTGAACTCACGGACAGAGCGAGAAAAGCTTCTCTTGAAAACCTCCACCATTGTCCGGGGCAAACAAAAGCTATTGTCCCACATGGAGAGACAATCCCTGTGAAAGCCTGACGGGTATCGAGTGCGCTGCTTAACTCTCCTCGAGTCAAAAATCCGGGGAGTCATCGGATCCTTTGGAGGAATCGCTAAATCACACCACAATAGCCACAGCGGTGACGCTTTCACACAGGCCACATGAAAAGGCAAGAGGAGAGAGAGAGAAAGAGAGACGGACAAAATGGGAAGACTCACTTCCAGGGCTCGGGACATGGAGACAAAAGCCCTCTGAGAACAGTTCTGCCCGGGGACAAAATAATCATATGACACTGTCGCACAGGAAATCACCCAAATTGGCCTTTGTCTGCGATGAGACCAAGAGCCATCTCTCTCCACTCTATTCACCTATATGTAGTGACAGTGGGTTGCAGTGCTTAAAGAAATGACTCCAGACTTAAACTAACTAACTGTACAGGCTTATAATCATCACAAGAAAAGATAAAGTCTTGGCTGAGGTCGGTCTCAAGAACGGTTGGCTTGAAAGACCTTGAACGCATGCACAAAGTAATCATATCTTGAAGCATGTGCTCTACAGGTGAACAGGTGTAATTGCATTGGATACAGGCTTCGCCTCAAGACCCTACACCCACGTAGTTGGATAGTTTAATAGACATTGATATTTTTAGACTCGATACTAGACGGCGATGGTGGTGGTGGTTGTGTTGGTGTGTGTGTGTGTGTGTGTGTGTGTGTGTGTGTGTGTGTGTGTGTGTGTGTGTGTGTTTGGGGTGTTAAGGATGGGAGTTTTATATGCGGTGTGTTCACATGGGGTGGGGTGTGAGGAGAGCAGCGGGTGCCAAATAACAATAAAGGTGACTTGTGCTGGATGGGATATTTTGGGGGCAGACACCTGAGAGCGTTGATGAAGCCAGAAAGCTTTCTTCTTCCCGGACAGATGTTAAAGCCTTCAGTTGTGTCCGTGTTCTGCTTTTCTACTCCTGACATGTCCCTGCTGTTTGGTGCAACAATAGCAGAGAGGGAGAGAGAGCGAGAGAGAGCGAGAGAGAGAGAGAGAGAGAGAGAGAGGAAGAGAGAGAGAGATTATAAATTAGGTATAGGGAAATATAAATACAACATTTTAAATGGAACTAGAGCCAAACTGTTAAACAATACATTAATGGTAAAAGTCCACATGCTGACACCAGGGATTACATACTACACAGGCTTGTAGTGCAGTATACATGTATAATTAGAAAAATCTATCATTGATTTCTATCTGCCGCTGCCATTGGCGCCAATCTACTTGCGTATATGATCCAGCCACACACACTTGAAGAAGAAATTGAAGGTAAAATGGATCCCAACGTAAATTCAGTTAATTAAATACAGTGACAAAACATTAAAGCGCATAGACTTAGAGCATAGACTCATGCAGTAGATGCGCTAAATGTGTCAAATGTAAACTGGGTGGAAGGAGAATCACATTGTGTTAAAGTATAATGTGTGTTATGAACACAGAGCAAAAGACAAGCACAAAATAATCATAATAATTTCATACAGTGCACGAACAGAAATACACACACACACACACACACACACACACATTACAGACAAATTTGTTAAGATACTGTACCACATAGCAATCAAAACTAAGCATTGTTTAATAGAAAAAATAATAATCTTTATAAAGACTTTTAATAGATTTTATGAAGGCTCACACAGGAAAACTGCTGGACCCTTAAAGTAACTACTAGCACAATGCTTATATATATAGAAAAAATAAAAACAAATAAAAATGTTTGTGAATTGTGGGTGTCTAAATTTCTCCAAGAACCTTGCTATGATTATCATCTATAAAAATAAACCCAACCCTGATGACCACAAGACCAGAATGTTGCAATTCCATACCTGCTAGAGCTATGGAAAGATGCCTGTCAGATCATTGAAATTGAAATATTTATTCTACAGATCAACGTTTTCTTCATAACTTGTCTTTAAAGGTTATAAACATTACCTAAAATGTGCACACACACATTTGAAAAATGAACATTCTTTACAGAATGTTTTCTCTACATACAACATGGTTGCAGTATGCGTGGCTAAATGATGTTGTGAAAATGTAGTTTCATTGTGTTTGTCTCTTAGCAGAGTACCACAAAATACAAACAGGGTTTTGGTGAAGCTTTGCATTTCAGAGCACATTATTCAAATTCCCAGTTATTCTACCTGCAGACTAAAGTCTACCATGTACCAAGCCCCTCTGTGTTTGCTTAGTTTAAGCATCTTATGTATACATACGTTATTAAATAACACCCCAAGTACACCTCAAGCTGGCGCTAAGCCTCTTTAACAAAGCATTGTTTGTCTGTTTGCCTAAGAACAGGCCAAGTTTACATTTTGTTTAGGAAACAATCTTAGCAACAATAGCTGCAATACCAAGCTCTTCCCCTTTGACAAACTGAGATCTCTGTTCCTATTATAGGACATGGATTAGTTGTCATAAGATAGCAGTATTATCATCCAACTACTTAAAAGGTTGGGAGTTACAATTCTCAGTGGGAGATTATGTGACAACACAAAATTGTGTTGTCAATACACATTGATAAATAGAAAGAGTCCTGCTAAAATCCAAGTCCTTCTCCAATTAATTTAACTGAGTTCAGAAATGACCACTGTGGACATGCTCATCTTATCTATATGCTGTATATAGTAGAAATAAATGGAATATAATTAAAATATATTATAAACACACACTTTCCTGTACCTCTGTGCCTATGTGTGTATGCAAAACTGAATACAAACAGCATTGGAAAGGATTTCTTGTCATTGAAAACTCACTTCTCTCTATGTGTTGTCATTAAAATCCAAGTCAAGGGAACACTGCATATAATCAAAATAACATACACCACATTTAAACAGACTCACGTTAGCTGGTTTAAGATTAAGCTAAATATTGACATCTTCCAGTTGGTTCTAGTAAGCTATGTAGGCCACAAGATATTATTCACGCTTGTCAAACAGATGTCAGTTATCGAAACAGTATCCTGTGCAGATAAAATAAGTGTTCAGTAAGACATAATACAATGTTTATATAGTTACCATATGCAAACAGTAACAGTAGCATTAAAAGAGATACTAAACTTTTGTTAAACCCTCAACTTTTAGATTCAATACCTCACATTTATTTGTCATGTATTAGCCGCTTGTATGTAGTACAGACATCACAGTTGTGTCTACAACACTCACACAGTATGCCTACAGATATATTCTCATGTTATTCACGTTACCAGTTATAAAATGTAGTAAAGTGAAGTATGCTATTGAGAAGTCAATAGGATTTCAAAATGTTTAAAAAACAAATGCTTTTTAACTGATGTTCAGCATGGCTACTATTGAGGTAAAATTTAATAAATAAATTATGATTATAATAGCATGACAATTTTTTCAAATAGTTAGTTACCAGAGACAAAGTAACTATTTTAAACAATTTGCCCCTGCCAACACAGAAAAGGCTATACTTTAAACTATATTTTTCTACTGTCAAACCCTGTCAGACAAGTTCAGTGACTCCCGATCACATAACGTTTCGTATTAAATGTTATTTTAGCTATTACAATTACAATAAAATATTTTTACATTCAAAATATGTGTCACGGCCCTGCCTTGGTTCAGCAGGCCTCTGGTCTTTATTGGCTGTAAAGGTACTAATTAGGCTGATTAAGGGCACCTGGGCATGCCAATTATACAGGTGTGTTCCAGCGGTGTGACTCTCCTGGCACCACACATTCTGTTTGTTGGGTGGGTCTTTGTTTCTTAGTTTGGTTAGCATGCAACATGCACCACATATATTCAGTACATACACCTACAGACTTTCACACCTCATTCTGGGTTATTCTGTTAGTTAGTTAAGAGTTTGGTTGTTTGGTTTACGCCTTTGAGCCAGGCCGTAACAATATGCATTACTTATTTATTTTTTTAAATATAAATTCAACAATGCAAAAAAAGTGAATGACACAAAATTGAGGTTTTGGGTGTGGTAGACCCTGGGTTTGGAAACAAAAATAAATTAGGCGCGCACACACACACACACCCCTTTTCAGTTGACTCCCCTTCTTTCTTCTTCATTGTCATCTCCCTTTTTAATATATGGGGATCCAGTGGCAAGACCCCCACCACAGACACAGTGTTCTTCCCTGGGGGCCTGGCTGAGATTAAAGGAGAAGTGTTGAAGGGGACAAGAGGAGATGAAATAGATAAGATGCCCCTCCCCCCAACCCCCTCCGACCTTTTGCCAACCACTCACTTGCATGCACACTGACCTTATAGTGTATACGCACATACACTGAGCTACAGCACAATGAAAAGAGCATTCTGGCTTAGAGTTTATACTGCCATCTAGTGGCATACCCTAGATACTGTATATATTTACACACACACATGGTTTATACAATGTTTTCATATTTTTATTTTTTTTAACCCATAAGCAAACACTGCTTAGGTCACCTTTAGTCAGATCAAGAATTATTTATACTATTTGAAATCAAATTTTTTAACTCAATAAAAACAACCATCTCCACATTACTTAGCAATTGTAATAAATACATAAACATTAGTCTCACAAACAGGCATCATGTTAAGGTAAAATTCCTGATAGTCAAAAACAAAAACAACATATAGAGAGAAATTAAGCAAGACACAGTATCTGTACAACAGCATCTCTATAGCCAAACCCCAACACTTCTTATACTTGAGCTGCATGAGACAGTGCCACAATCCCCACCCCTCCCATTGACAAAACCTGACCTGGGCTCATGGAGGGGCTAAACGATGAGCTAAATGGCTTTAAAGGCATAGTCAGCTTTTGCAAGCTAATTGTAAGCTTATTTGTAAGCACATTTTGTCAAATTCACCAAATATCTCCTTGCATTTTGCTAGTTTATCGTTTTCTGTGCGTGTTGAACCAATATATAAACAGCCAAGCCACAATCAAGTGGCAAACCGGTCACAACAACAAAGCCATAGTATCAGGCTTTTCTTCAAAATGCATATCGTGTGAAGTGGCGCTGTGGAGGACCGCGAAGTCAAAGTTAGCAAGAATTCTCAAGAGTGACTGACCCTGCTTTTAATGAGTCATAACAAGTCTGGGGTCCTGCCTTTGACATGGCTCCATTTACTGCCTCTTTCAGCAGACGTCTCATACATATATGTTTGGTTCCCCAGCCAACTAGACCTAATAGTACACAGACACACTCACATTCAGAAACTCTCTTACTCACTCACTCACTCACTGAGTGAGTGAGTAAGAGAGAGAGATAGAGATAGAGAGTCATATTGATCTGCACGTGCGTGTTGGTAAACTACCAATAATGACCACATTTGTACCAGACAGTAAGACACTGTTTGAACTCCAAGTGTCTTCCTATGAAGACACCCCCTCAGGACCCCCCCCCAACACACACACACACACACACACATACACACACACGCACACAGTTAGTTCAGTTCCCTACTGTAAGTCAGGGTGGAATACAGTGTATGGATGGATGGGCATGCTGTCTGACTATAACAGTGTCTAGATGGCTGGCAAGTAATAAACGAAACCCTAACCCAATACTAAAAATATGAATTTGTTTTAATTCAATTGCATTATGTAATGGAGAGCACAGCACAGCACCTGAGTTCAACTCCCCCTATATGGGTAAGATTTGTATTATTATTGGTATTCCTTTTGCTGCCTGGCATTGGCCTACCATTGATGCTAATATACCCTGACATTAAAAACCCATAACCCTTTTCAAGGGTTACACTCACCAGCAATTTCATAAAATGCAGTAATCTTAATCTAGATTTTTTGATATCTTTCTTTGCCTGGTCTCTTTTTGCTCTATGAAGGGGAATACCTTTCACATACATTTCTAGAAGATAAGCATGTTTTTCTGTAGAAACAAAAGCCCTGCTGTGGCCCCCAGAGTATAATTCACCTTTACTATAGCATCTGACAGCACTTACAGGATAAATGGAACAGTTGGGTGTAATATTAATTTCCCCTGGCCTTGGTGGGGAAAATAAATGCAATACTGGTTTGGACAGAGAACTGAGGAAAAAAAGTGAGATACACAGGGAGGGAGGGCAGAGGTGGGGGAAATCACATGGTCATTTTAGATAATTACCCTTGCAGGTGGTTGCTGAATTAGCTCTGATGCTCGGCAGGACTGCGCACCACACCGCAGTTTTACAAGATTGCCCAAACAATCAGTTTGCCGCCCATGCCACCCCATCTGGGGGGGGGTGCTGCTTAATATTAGCCTGGCGTTAGAGTTAATGTCGATTAGATGGTACTGCTGTCTTCATCATTCTATCTAGTCAAGACCTTACAGTCAGTCTGAGTGCTTGCTAAGTTCACCAGTCCAAACTTTTTTTTTAATGGGACTACAACACATACTTTAGTACACACTATTAAAACATGCACATATTTGAGCAGTGTTTTTTGGTTATGGTTGTGTTGAATATTCAACATTGTGAAACGGTGTCCGCTCAGGAAATCATGAATGAAAATTGGACGTTATCCTTGGACATTAAATAAATTGTTTCTACTAAAAAATGATGTGTGGACTATTGGGCATTAATTAAATGTGATGTATGTATAGCGAAATTAATATTCTGATTTAAACAAAAGTGCACTGTAATAAATTGAATGATTTTTCTTTATGTATAAAATCACATTTATCCTATTTGTATTAAACTGCATATATTCAAACTTCATTTGGCCACCTATGTGACAGATCCATGTGCAAGATCTCAATTACATCACATTATATACACTGGTTTAAGTCTGTCTAAATGGTTTAGCCCATAATTATATTTAAAACATTTAACCTCAATCCCACAACCCAATGTCTACTGTCTTGACAGCTGTGAGAATAGAGACAATCTGAAAGGCACTTTAGATGTACAATCTTTTAATTCATGTCAAATGTAGTTTACAAACGGGAAAGACATGTACCATTTCCAATATACAAGACACAAATTAAGTGACATAATCCTCTTGTGCAATTTGCTTTGGGGGCAGGTTCAAATACACTTGTTGCAGTTAGGTAATGACAATATGAGTGTGTGAGACATGTTTTTAACTGAATATCAACACAATGTGGCATTGAGTCCCACATTTTCCTACAGGGCGTTTAGCCTACAAGTACATGTGACTAAATGACTGAGCTAAAACTAACAGGAAAAATTCTAGAGGTATGAAACATTTCAAGTACATAATTCTAGATTAATCAAATAATCTTCCAAATGGATTTCTCACCTCATTTAAGTTCCAAATTGTTATACGATAGGTTTTCCGATATCAGGACGTTAATATTGAGCAATTGTTATTGTCACTGTTAATGCCACGCCGTTATTTCATTGTGGATGGTTTTTCATCTTCAAATAAGTTAAGGGAATAACATTATGGACACAGCAGACATTTAGTCGTCAATAGTCGTGTATATATATATATATATACACGACTATATATATATATATATATATATATATATGTATTTTCACGACTATTGTCTTTTGTATTAAGGCCATTCTTTGCCATCTTTTTTCAACACATTCTGCTTGACAATGTCTATTTCCTTCTAATGAAAGGTTGCCATTTGGATATTGGGAACAGGACCACTTGTGGTATTGGAGAAGATTTATTCTTTTTCCATAATTTCTTACAATACAGACATCACAGAATACATAGATTTACAAACACAAAGCACACCACCTTGGTTGTTGCGGTTACTGCTGCTGTAGAAGATACAACTCGACAATACTCCCTTCCAAGCCTTAACTTGTCATCCATATACAGTAGCTACAAAGAACCTGCCCTTCTGGGTTGCCAGTTTGGGGTTTCTTGTGGCAGTATGAGAACCTTTCATTTTGATAAGTGTCTTCTAGAATATGAACTGAGAGCAAGCGTTAAGTGGAGGTTAACACCACTCTGATAACTTAAAGAGTTGGTCAATGTTGCAATTAAAGAGCAATCGTTTCATTTTTCAGTGCTCATTTCAATCTAGGGCAATAGGAATATTCCCATTCAATAAAACAAAGTAACAAAAAAAGGATCTCTTGCTTTATGCACAATCCTACAATTATAAGTAAACTGCAGTTTCATGAAAAAAATGTACAGTCTAAACCTTGAACGTCTGTCTAGCTTTGAGTAATTTATTATTTATTTTCTTATTCCTGTACAGTGAAATACAACTTCAACCTCAAGACAACATCTTTTAAAAAATACAGAAGGCTTATTTTAATTCAGCCATTTTTTCCCCCCTCAAACAATGTTCCCTTTCCCCACCCCAGAACTCAAACCCAAAACAGGACTTCTGATATTTATACTTCTGTGTGTGGTTGTTTTTATGTGTCGGTGCACGTGTATCTGTATCTGTGTGAACTCTTGTCATTTACACCCAACATTGTAAACATACATAGACTATATTACATGTGCTTGCACTCCATCTTGGGGGATTTGAGGGGAGTTTTGGTTGACTTCACTAGAACACCACAAAAAAACAAAAGGTAAGAAACAAAGAACGGAGGCTGGACATTCTTCAATAAAAGGAGGTGAAGCAGGAGTATCAAACTCCTTATCATGGTAGAGGTGTCCGTCTTTTCCCCCTTTTCAGAAGAGCTGCTTCGCAATGCGCAACTCAGACACAGGCTCGTCTTCAAGCCTCAAATAGAAGAAAAGGGCAGGAAGACTGTCCAGTCCTCAAGAAAAATGAGCTCAACTGTTACTGTTTATTTACCCCCTTAATTTTTACACGGGCCTAGCACTAGCAAATGGTGGCTGATGGTGGTCAGTTTGGCTTGGTTTTCCTGATAGGAGGGGTTACTGTGTCCCTGAAGTCTCCATTGATTTGTAGCAGTAGTCTTATAGGGGCTCTGCAGCCAGTTCGGGCTGAAAACGCAGAAGGCCCAGTGTAGTCTTTCAGAGGTGCAATGAGACAGAAGGACTTGTTAACTACATTTTTTATCCCCCCCCCCCCCCACCGCGGTTAGCATTTGGGTCGTCCAAGGAAGCGGTCGGTCAACAAAAAACATTTATCCAGTGCCGACCGGGCACCCAGCCCCAAGGCCACCTCTATGAGAGCTAATGTCTCTGAGACAGCTGTCATGTCTCTGCGTTGCTCCTACAGGAGGTTTGTGGCGCTCCCAACCTCCAGGGCACGCCGGAAACCGAAAACAGCCGATGAGGAAAGACCAAGTCATAGATGGAGGGAAGGGACAGACCGATGGGGGAAGAGGGAATAAAGGGAGAGGCGGAGAGGGAGGAGGGGCGAAGAGGAAGGAGGCAGGACTTGTCCTTCACAAGTAGACGCGCCTCAAGTCTCCGGGCGAGGTGATGGTGTTGCACTGTGGACACAGCTTCTTGTTCCCCTGTGATGGACAAAGAGAGGAAGCTTAGGTTATGTTAGGTTGGGCGAAACAAACGAGAACATCTGGCTTTATTTCACTATATTTATATCGCACCCTAACTCACCTCCTCCAAAAAATAAGTGAAAGCAACCTTTGGAAGATTATTAGAAAATAATATAGTCTGAATGTCGGTAAATAAGGAAAACAAACAGGATTTATGTTAGAGGTGGGAAAAGTCGCCAGAAAGCATGTCTGTACAAAGACTACAAGAACACTGTGCTATAAAACATAGCATGCCGCACGCACACACAAGTTGAAATTGTTAAACTCAATGCAAATCCCTCCGTTGGTGCAGCCTTCTCAGACAATTTCACCCAGGCAACCAATCACAAGAAACTGAGTCAGCCAATTACGAGAGGAAGGATACGGTGCAAATTATGTAAAAAAACTGGAGCTAAACTCCTGGGTTAAAATGTCCCTTCACAAATGGGTGACGTAGAGCAACACACACGCACGCACACACGGTATGTCTGTATCATACAGATTTATATAGTCTGTGATGTAAAAACATGCCCCGTGTCTCTGTTTCTCCGCCCTAGCTGTGCTTTGATTGCATGCCATCTGCGGTCGAGCAGCAGGGGATTCTGGGTAATGGGCGGCCGGCGGGGCTGGAAGCTCCTGAGAGGAGCTGAGAGGGCGAACACGCACCGGCTGGGTGGTCTCGCGCTCTTTTTATCCGTCTTTTCATGCTCCCTACCCCTCTCACGGGAAAGATCAGAGGTTTGCTGTGTCCTAACATTTTGTGCCCGACTCTGTTTAACTAGAATTAAAATAACAGTCAGGTTTGTAAATTAGTGTGTCTGACAGTAGTTTTGTGTGTGTGTGTGGGGGGGAAGGGTGTTCTCTGTGTGGAGAATTTGGGCTCCCAATCCAATTGGAAGCAGTTGTTATACTGTACGTTGAGTGTTCTGTTGTGTGTTCTGAAGGAGAGTGTGTGTGTGTGTCTCTGCGGCTGCGCGCGCAAATGTATTATAGTGTGCCTTGCTAATATAGACTGGAAAATCGTGCACACAACTACCACATATTCTTTCCATACGAACACTTCTTTTTTAAATGTCTTTTTTTTTTTTTACGTGAGCGTTCATACATGCACGAGCTCTGCACGTATGTGCGTGTGTGTGCATGTGTGCGTGCGCGCACATTGTGTGTGTGCAAAAGAGCGCTGCCTGGCCTATTAAAGTGGCAAAGGGCTGGGCTGACGTTAACTAGATTCCCAGGCATTTACTTTGATCAGCGGCTGACCCGGCTGTTTATTGTCTGTCCTTAGGCTAACAATTTAAAGCCACGTGCATTACGTGCCCGCACACACACACACACGTCTTGATATTCTCTCTACATTTTCCCTGCCTCTGTAATGATGGAAAAAAGCCTTTAATTGAAAGCATAATGGGAAGGGAAGCCAAGTTTGGGTGGGATCGTTTGTTATTAATCGCATCCCTGAGTGTGTGTGTGTGTGTGTGTGTGTGTGTGTGTGTGTACAAATTCCAAATTAAATTAAGTGAGGAAAGTATTAAGCTAGTCAACCAGGAAAGAGGACAGTCAAGGAGGAAAAAGAAGGTCAAATAAAATGATGGGATGAAATAACTACTACTACAAGGTGTACCCACAGCCTGAAGAAGGTGTAAGCAGACACCCTGTTATTATTGTCTCTTGCCCATTAAATAAAGGCTCATAGTACAAACCAACCTTAAGTTCCCGCACAAGTACGTTTTAATACCAATTTGTGGTCGTTATCTCTCCGCATTCTATTATTTTACAATTATTATTATACCCTTCCGTGAGCACTTCAGTTACTTAAACATGCATGGCTCTGCAGTGGAGAGAGAGAACGTTTCATACCAGAGTCCTGAGCCAGCATTCTTCACAATGGACGTGCCAGCACTGGATAGAGGTGAGTGGCATTGTGTATGAGTCCTGAGAGAGAGAGAGAGAGAGAGAGAGAGAGAGAGAGAGAGTTAAAATCGTCTGGACGTACACCCACTCACACAAGACGCCTCACCCCCTACGACACACACACACACACAGACAGAAGTGACACGTTTTTCCCCGACCGGCCCATCATCCCACCCGACGCACTGACAACACCGCAGCCGACAACACAGCCAGCAGCCACAGGACCACAGAGCAAGGCAGCACGAAGGGCGGGGAAGGAAGGGGGGTGGGGGTGGGGGGTGGGTGGTAGGCATTTGAACCGACAGCCTGCGGGCGTGGTGTGTAGCTTGATGTATACGCATATGCACAAACACGAGCACAAGATGAGAGCGGGGGAGGGGCGGGCTTGGCACAAGAAGGAGGGGAGACGAATGAGGTCACCTGTTCAGACGTGCATGAGATGGGAGGGGGGGGGGGGGGAGGGTGTGCCTTACCCTCCGAAGGGGTTGAGGGAGGA
>JAODUK010063251.1:0-17398 GCA_027564635.1 Typhlichthys eigenmanni
CAAATACATAAAGAAACTAACAGTGTATGGCTATATATCCCTTAGTAACGTGAGGCAGATTGTAGATCTTCCTCACACTTACTTATGTTATTCTTCTAAGCATCCACTCTGTCTCTCCACAGGTACGTCAGAAAGGACGCATGCCTTCGGTACTTTCCCTGGGAATTATGTATCGCCGGTTTAATATCCTCATGTCCTGCCTGCCCACAGCCACCCGGACTGATTAGATGTCTTTGTAGACCCGCTTGCTTTGAACAGCGCAGCACATTCCCCTCCAGCCACCTGACACAGGCCTGTCACCCCAACGCTTGTACCCACCATGCCCTCAACAACTCCAGTATCATGGTTTTGTGCAGCCTGCATGTTTAAACTGACCAGAGACCAACACGGCTGCTCTGCTCCGTTTCTCAGCAGATGTGAAGCCAGGAACTGTGGTTTTTCACCTCACGCCCCCGCATGTGTGTGTGTGTGTGTGTGTGTGTTCCACTGAGAATTTTAGCGGGGGGATTTAAATTAGTTTCTCCCACACACCACTTGAGAGGAAAGTCTGAATGCTGATGTTTCAGATTCAAAGAAATCACTTTTGTTTTTTTTTTGGTGCCTGTGCTATGTGCAGCTGCAGGGAACTTTACAACAGTCCACTACACTGAACACAGATCCTTCTTAGGATATGGTATCACACAGTACAGTATATCCACCTGTAGTATGATTCACCCGTTTAGTATTTATCACGGAGTTGCCATCACCCTTCACTAATAACACGCCTGAGAACAGGAATAGAAGTGCCATATGTGAATGTCATAGTACAATCATCAGTCATGCCTAAACTTTATTTCAGATCTTTGAAAATGTCCTGAGTCTGAAGCTACAGCGACAAAATCATCTATAGACTTCTTCAGTCAAATGGATGTCTCAAATATCTCAAATGTTAAATGTACTTTATCAGGCCATGGATAATAATGGCTAAATATAATTAATGCATATACAATATGTGTCTTAAAGTTACCTGCAATTAGTGTAGCACATTGTCTGTGCAGGAGTGCCCAGATTTTGGCAGTGCAATTTCAATGTGAACCTTGTAGAACAAAAGAAAATTCGACTGACGTAGGATATGTAATTGGACTTTGTCACAGATTTTAAGGAGTGTCTCAGACAAATACACTGCTGGTATCCCATGTTGCGGGAGGTACATTCTCCACAGCACGTTTGTTTTTTCAGTTCTAATTTGTAAATGTTTGTGCCAGTGTTTCTGATTGCTTTTTTTTTGAGACATGAACAATTTTAAGTGATTTCAGATTAGTGATTTCTGGTTTTACAGTGTTTCACAGTTGACTTAAATGCACAAGTTGCCTTATATATCAAATAAATTGAGATTGTTAAGGCTATTGAGGTATTCCCATCATGAATTGCAAAAATGTTTGACATTCATCATACCTTTAAAAAAAAAAAAATTACTAACAAAAAGCTGATTGTACAGAATGTAACATTTTATGAAATTATAATATATTTTCCTTAAAACTAACATATGGTACGCAAACCTTTGTTATTCATTGCAAACGAAAATTATAGTAATATTAAAAGCTTTGAGTTTATCAATTTGCTTTCTTGGTTTTTTGTTTCATTGTGAATAATGTCTATACTTTATGTAGACTACTTTACTTTGAGAAAATTAACATAATGATCATTAAATGGTATTTGGAAAAGCAGCCATAATGTGATGATGGTGAAACTATAGAGCCATTCATTGGCCACTATCATAAACAGTGCTTTCAACACAGAGTTTGCTAAGGTCATTCCTATCATGATATGATATGGTATATTTTGAGATATTTTAATAATCAGCTAACTTATTTTAAAAAGCTTGACATTTAATATTACATGTATCCTACCATACAACAGAATGATAATGTGCCAAGAATGATACGTTTTGGGATTTATAGATGCTAACTCTCATGCCAATCATGTTTGTGGAACTTAAGTAAAAAATATATGCAATTTATTTATTGTTATGTCTGGTTTAGTGTAAATCAGCATGTGTTATGTTATGTTCTTTAATAACATATGTTATCAACGGGGTTGACGAAAAGGTTGTTACGACGGTGGTTACAGGATTACGAGAGAGAGGGACGCGTGGGCGCTCTCTAAAATAAAGTTCGGATCACTTGTCAAAGAGTTGGTTTTCTTGATTAAACTCCACATTTATGTTAGTCTGATGTACAACCCCCTAAACAAGCCTATAGCGCTTGGCATATAGCCTACCCTAGCCAACAATATTTATAAATATATTTATTTATAAAAATAAATGAACATGAACAACCTTTACTTTTGCTCAAACGTGACATTGCAGCTCTTGCATCTCCTCCACAAACAGCTACAAGTAATTAGTGAACCTGTGACTAAATATTATCTTAACATAATCATGGTGCACTGCGCTATAGGAGTCTGCAGATGGCGCACTGAGACAAAACAGCGTCAATTGGCTTAAGGATAAATGACTCAATTATCACCCGGGCACCTTCCCTCCACACATGCGACACGCCCAGGCTGAGATCGACAATGTCAGCCCTTTTATTTTCATAACAACACGTGGCACGGCGAGCTCATTGCACTTCACTAGTGTTCACATCACAGGTGGTGGCAGTGGCCTGCGCGCTTTTCAAACGGATTCTTTACGGACTGGCGACTTATTACTGCATCAAAAGGTCTGGACTCAGCGGAGGAAAATCAGATCTTCTCGAATGAATTTCTCAAATGCACTTTGGAGGCTGTTTGTACGTTGGTGATTTTTGGACTTGCAATTAGTGTGTGTGTGTGTTTTATGTTCTTTGTTTGTGCAGTCGAGCTCAGAGCGGCTCGAGACCCGCAGGTGTAAAGGCAAATTGTGTTCAGGCAAGCAATCAACACTCACCTTGGTAAGTATTAGCCAGCCTGGTCACTCTGCGGTAGTTTATTTGCACGCTTTTTTTTATAATACGCTGGGCAATTTCCATCTTGGCATCGTAAGTGAAATAGTTTGTAAGTGTTAACGAGAAGTGCCTATTATAATTAACACACTTTCGCGAGATTAGGCTATTCTACACACAATAGGCTATAAAATACAGATGCAGCGATGCACAGACTAATGAATTGCCATCCCTTAGGGGGGTGTGTGTGTGTGTGTGTGTGTGTGTGTGTGTGTGTGTGTGTGTGTGTGTGTAATGGTGCATAATAAACTTAATTTGACATTATTTGAGTGCCAAGTTGCCAACTATGCTGCAATGAATGCCTAGGAAACTCCAAGTTTTAGTAACCAAACAAAATCTGAAAACTATAAAGGCCTATCTGGTTTTATAGGAAATGTCTGTTAAATGGTATAACTGGTGAATGGGTTGAACCAGGGAAAGTATTAGAGTAATAAGTACTGTAATCTGCCACTGTTTCTCCTGAAGGCTTTTGAAGGGTGATGACTGAATGCACAGGGACATCAATTAAGTTCAACACTGCTCTTGAGGAATGTTTTTATCTCTGTGGAAGTGTCTAGACATGGCTATTCCTTCAGGTCACTCCAGACCTGCCAAGTGTTTAGAAACAAATAGGCTTGACAGGAGGGGTTGGCAGGTGGCAGAACACTTGGTGGTTCTCTGGGTTCCTGTGTTCCCAGAACAGTCCCAGCCGAAACTCAACCCTCTCAAATGTTTATGTGCAATTAACGGCCTATTGTGAACACACAGAGCTGTGTTTCATATCACTCTGCCTCCCCTTCCCTTAGTTTCAATTGTTTCCCAGATTATTGTGCTGTTTTGCTACTGTAGGCTGTAGTCCAGAGCTGTTGCTACCCAGCTGCCAAAAGCAGACATGTAACTTTGTATGTACTGTATGCAAGGCAGTGGCATTAAAAAAAGAAGAAATACTGTAGGACAATCACCATTTGGCTTTACTGCCTGTATTTGTATCTTCTCATTTGTTTGACATTTGTTTTGATGTTATACATGACTTAGTCGAACTTCTCGAAATTTGTCTTTTCAAGAGATTCTAAAAATTTTCACCTAAAAGCTCAATGTGTGATAATGTATGTGCTGATTGCATCTCTGTGATGGAACTAGAGGGACCTCTAATGCTAGACACAGCAGGGATGATTTAACAAGAACTCTACTTATCTATTCCGACTACAGTTTGGCACCAGGCATCTGTTTCTGAATGAGCGGGGGCACGTCATTGCAACAGGATATTTCGAGTGTGTGTGAAATGAAATAGAAAAAAGCTGCAGTTGGTTAACTTGCATGTAGCACTGCTACAAGGATGTGGTTGAATGGCCTGATTGCTGAACAGTGTTTGGAGTCTGTTTAGTGTGAGCTGCAGTAACGTGAGCTCCAGGTGATGCAGAGGAAGATAAGTGAAGCCATGTCCTCCTGGATGGTCAAAACCACATTGCTCAATGGACACAATCCAGGCCATTGAAGCAATGCCATGTTCTGTACATGTACCACCTGGATCTATGAATGGGCATATATTAAATGTGTCATAACATGACTTTGTGACTTTCTGCCACTAAATGTCACACTAGAGCACCAACATGTCAGAGCAGAACGAATGCTTCATTGGCCACACACACGCGCAGAGTGTGATGTCATTCTCTGTTCAGGATGCAAGTACTAAAATATTACTTTGTTGCTATATTAATGTTTGAAATACTACGTCATTTTTTTTTCTTCTAATGCATTTAAGAATGTATGCATCATCTTGCCAGGGCATGGCCCATAGGAGGGTCAGTGGAAATTCTCTGTGTTCATTCTGATGACACAGCCTTAGTCTAAACCAACACCCTCAACCTGCCTTTTGATCTCATCTGTTATTGTTTGATGTGTTCCCATTGCCTTAGCGATGGCAGCTGCATTTTAGATTGAAGGTGTGATTAGAGAATGCGTTTGGGTCCAGGGAGAGGCATTGCATTCCTGTCTCGTGTGTGTGTGTCCAGAAGATATCTGGCATTTAGACACATCCATCATGAAAGTACACGTACCGTATGCAGGGCAGGTCTGCTGCAAGACAACCGCACTCACACAAGCTGTGTAAAGGTTCACTGTCATAGGGCTACAAGTAAGAGTCAAGTATGATTCATATGCAGAGTATTCCCCTGCAGCCACAGTGGTTTGAAACCTTTTTTAGTTTTGATTTTTTTTCCTTTGCATCAGAGCTCAGCTAGAGCTTGCTGTAAAATGAATTGCATCTGCTGTATCAATCAGCCTCAATTCTCTCTGCATTAGTTAAGCCAGTTCTTGTCTATTGTGATCAAGTGAATTAAACCCCAGAGCTTGAGCTTGCTGCTCTATTGGTGGAATTGTGTGGAGGTGGTGGGATATGTTTCTTTTGGATGAGTTTTTTTTTTTTCTCCTCATTTCCTATTCTGACATTATAGACTTTGAACGTTGTTCAGTGAAAATAATTGGCTGTAATATTGATAGTGGTGGGTGGTCTGTCACTTTCCTTCAGATGCTAGTGGAATATTCCTTAGCCTATAAGTATATGGTGGTGTTGGTGTTTCGTAATCACCTTAACGTATACAAAACCGTTGCTTGCTGTAATTGTGATGTGGTGACATTTAGGTGGGTCTAAATAATGACTTACCATGGGCGTGCCGTTATAATTTACCCACCTGAAGCAACTGGCATACCAATTTCAGAGACGTGCTTTAACGCGTTTTATGCAATCTACAAAAATAATGTGTATATGAAGATCACTTAAAGGCCATTTATCAGCCAGTTCTACAGTAATTTTCAAAGGTGTGGGGGATATTAAAACAAGTTTGTCAACATGTTTGTTAGTCTCCTGTTTAAATGCTCTGTGAAAACGTAACACTTTGCTTCAAACGCACAATGCAGTTTAGACTGCAGTATCTGTCTTAAACCTGATAAGAGTGTGAGGTGGCTGTGCATTGATAGGTCATATGACTTACAAACATGTTCTTGAGGTCCCTGTAACTTTGCCTTTGCCGTGTTGGTGCAGTGAGTCTTTAACTAAACGCTTGGAGATGGAAGGAAATTTTGTATCCTGTCAACAATGGCTCTGATTGGCAGGCTGCCAATCTGTCAAAGACATAACAGTCTGAAGCTGAGGAGGGATTTTGTCGCTATACTGTACATATTCAAATTGCATTTTATATTTTGAGACTGTTTGCTTTAAAATGTTTATGCTGAATATTCAACATGGTAGATGGTGCTGGAGACTTGTACATTTGACTTCTTTGCAACGTAAATGGTAATGGAAGGTACATGTAGCCTGTCCCAAGAGTGGGTCTGCCATTTTTTAACTTTATTCAATCCATTATTTCCTTATTCAATGTAATGATCTCTTGCGTTTATGAAACCATGCACCAGCGGTATGTGATTAAACCAGTCGGTGTGTGAGTGTCACTGGACTTACTAGTTTCTAATGGTGGCATCATAGTGTGTCTTATGTGACACATAAGCCAGAGGAATGTTTACAGTTCTTCATTTTTGTGCAGTTATCTTAAAATGTGCATCCATATCTCCATGGCAACAAAAGCACAGGGATATGTCAACAGAACATGATCTACTTTGAAAGTGTTTCTTATATTAACTGGCCACCAGTCTTACTTGTACGACGTGGGTATCCTGATTGGTGCTAGGTAGGTCATCAATAGCCTGTCTAAAGCATTGGCGCAGATTGGTCCCCTGATCATCATCAAAACAGTCTTTTACTGTGTGTTGAGTCCACTGGGTTACTTTCACCCAGCTTACTGTACATGCTAGACATTCTTGGCTAGTGGTTTTATGGCTGCAAAGGACTTGTAAATAGTGAATTGGTATGGTGCTTGGCTTGTAATGACTCGACCTATGGAGAAAGGATCTCTGGAACAAGTAATGACAGTCCCCAGAGGCTGGCAACCATTGACTGGCTGTGCTGTCATTATGCCAACAACGCTTAAGGCCACAGCAATTAACAGGCCCTGGTGATGTGAGCCCAGTAACCTGGCTAATTGGCTCAGGTGGCTAATGAGTGCTCTCGCTGCATGTCCCAAACACTGGAATGTCGTGCCTGACAATAAGGAGGTGTAGCTCAAGTCTTGGATCTGCTTGAACCTTCTTTTAAGTTACTAAATGTCCCCTAGTGTTTCCCTTAGATCTACAACCATTACTGTAATGATGCTTCAGACCAACATTTGTGTTAACCTTCTTGGGGCTTCATGAAACTTTATGTTGGTGTATTAACTAATTTAATAATGTTTTCTCAAGTGTTTCATGTATTTTAATCTTTTGCCAATATATTTCAAATTTTCCATTTCTCATTAAGGTAAATGGTCTGCTTGTACAACTTTTTTTGTGAAATTGAACTTTTGCAATCATTAAGTTATGTTTGCGTATGTAGTAGCCACTGTAGTGATAACATTATCAGAGATTGATTTACTAGTAAGGCACACACTTTCTTGCCTGCTCAGCTTCTGCAGGAGGGGCTTTGTGATATGTCCTCAGCTACAGTTTACTAATTCTCTCTGTATTTTAGTTCCTCTGACATGGTACTGTAAGATTGCTGTTGTTTTGCAAGGGACCCCTTATGTCAAATATAGTAGATAGACACTATTGGAAGCATAGCAAAAAATATTTTTGTACAGTGGTTTTGACAAAAGTAAGAAGGGGGGGGGGGGGGCAAGGAATTAATCTGTTTGATTTCAGCTTGCTAGATTTTATATTGTATCTTTAGTGGATGATCTTAATTCAAAACCCTGCAGTAGACTACACAGTATCCATCACGTTTAGCAATTGGCCTTGCTATATTATTTGAAACTCTCATTGCTTCCTAAAATATATAATTGGAAAATATTTATCGCACGTTCAATAATTCATTACAGTCCTACACAGTAGGTTTGCCTTGGCATGAGAAGAAATTAACCATAAAAGACATTGTACCTGACACTTTGGATGTGGAATGGAAAACATTTTGAAACCTCTAAACAAATCCAGTACCCTGTGAAGGCATAGTTCAAATTGAGGGTGAGTCAATCAGCAAGATTCAGTGGTACCAGTTTTGGGTTTCCTGTTCTCCCCGCAATATAATTTTTTTGGCTTTAGTATACTGTAGATCTATACAGAATAGACTTGCATTAATGCTGAAGCAAGAAACGTAAATGGCTTTTCAAACCACTAATCTAAAATAACCCATAATAAAGACTAGAACTATAGATTTTAAAAAATAGCCTACATCACTGAAATGTTAGTCTTCATGTGTACTGCGCAAACGGCAATTTTAACTTGTCTTGAAAGGATGAGACAGGATATGAACATAATAATCTGCCCTTGTAAGAACTTCGAAGTAATGCTATGCTATCATTGCTCTTTAGTTTCAGGTTCCTTGCATTCCCAGTTGACCCGGTTACACAATACTGTATGTGTTGAATGGACTTTAGCTAGTGTGGTAATATCATGAACATGTGGTCCTAATGGAGATTAAGTGGAGGCTAATGTTAACAATAGCGTTTTCCCACGTGTTCGTCTGATACTGAACCTGACCAACAAAGACGCTTGCAGTGTCCAAAGGTCAAGAAGGATGCACACAATGTAACCATTTTCTTCTTTTGGCAGGGGATTAAGTGTGGCCGCTGACCGCTGATCACTCGATGGCACTGACGGTAAACCTGAGTGGTCCCTCTCCCTGGGGCTTCCGAATATACGGAGGCAGGGACTTCAAGAAGGCAATTACAGTATCAAAGGTACTACTTTACAGTATGCTACTGCACCTATCGGTCTGTTTGTCCTCAAAACATGGCTTTCAGGAATGTCATGTCACACAGTCTACTTCCTCCAGCTCCGTTCATACCGGTTTGTTTTTGTCTCTTTGTGTGCTGCTTCACATGGGTTTCCTCGACTACCGGGCCAGAGAGTGAACTGGAAGTAGAGTACATTCGAAGGAAGCCGGTGATTACAGTGACGGTTGGGTGGAGGCTTGGGTTCCTGGTTCCGGAGTAGTTGCCCTTCCAGTTGGAAGGGTGGGGGGTGATTTATCTGAGGAGTATAGTTGAAGATAGAGCTGGAATAGACAGGAATGAATAATAACAGCTCAAGAAATCCCTGTGCATCACTGTCAAGCTACTAAGACCTTCCACAATAGGTCATCCAAATACTAAATGGAGGAATGTCAAAATTAATGCCTCCATTGGAATGGGTGTCAAGCCCTGCTGTCTTGAAAATTATTTTTTTATTCAGCCCCACCCTTGAAGTAATGTTAGGAAATACAGGTCATCAAATGCATAATGGACATTCCATCTCATTTGGTTACTGCTATCTAGTAAATGGCAACAACAGCATGCTTTCCTGTCTGAAATATCAAACGACCTCTGAAGTGAACAAGGGACATCAAGCTGAGAGAGAAACCTCATCACTGTGAGTAGTTTGTAAAACCTAGTTGGAATTCCCACCCCCACCTCCCAAGTTGCAATTTGTTAAGCAGCCTTGGACCATCTGAAGCGGTGTGTGTGTATACTTGCCTTGGCAAAAAGACGACATGCATACCCCCTTCTATTCACACTGTCCTGCAGAGATGGCCTGCCCCTGTTCCTGCCGGGGTGTATTCTGTGGACGAAAATGCAGCTCTTAGTTGATGTGAAGCCAAGCGTGGCCTGACCAGAAAAGACGCACACTATTGCAGGGTCCCCACAGCAGCAGTTAATTGCCCGCTAAAGTGGGCCTGTAGACATGGCATGGCTGCCATGCTGGTAAATGTTTTTGACTGGAATGTTCTGTTTTCAGTTCATTTTTCCTTGAAATATTTGCAAGCGACTTTCATCCTTTATATTGCTCTCATAGTATGCTTTGTTCTGTGTTTTTATTGGCTTTCTGTTCTGCATTATTAAGTGTTGTGTTGCATTGTTGACAGATGTCATACTTTCCCACCAAGTGGAAAAACTGTGGGACACAAGCGGCAAGATGACAGTGGTTAGAAAGTTGTGTTTTGGCCCATTACTGAGGAATGTTCTCTTACGTAATCTTGTCTTCCGTGGCAAAGGTCAGGTTCTGTGAAATGATCAGGTGGTGTCTCGCTAATGTGTGCTCTATCGTGTCATGGATGCCTTCACGGTTGTCTGGTGCTACTGGGTTCCGTATGTGAGAAGGGCCTTGGCATTTGCGGCATGCTTTTGTTTGTAGTCAGAAATGGGTAAATGTCACTAATATCTTCCGGGTGTTTGAGCTGGTTAGAAGTGAAAACTGTAAATTTTTTTTTTTTTTTTGATGTTTTTTACCTAATGTTAAAACGACTCCCCAGGGCAACTTAGGTATTTCACTATCTTGACAACCCTCTCTTTGAGTTGTTTCAATAACCTTTTCAATAGAAATTCAGTTTAAAGGAAAAAATATTAGTAATTATATTAACACCGCTAAAGATAAAAACGTTTAGTAAGAACTGAGACGATTCCCCTATTTCTAGTACAGGGATATTAGTTATTGTGTCAAATTCACTCAATAGCAGCACACATCAGCTGCTAACATGACAGCCATGTCTGTCGTTCTGTCTATTTGTCTGTCTGTCTGCATGGCCTGCCTAAAGCACAATGTTAGGACCACATCCTGGGGGCAGCAGACTTATGTTGAACTTCTTGTGTTCCACAGGTCAATGGGGGCAGCAAGGCAGATCGGGCTGCCCTGCAGCCCGGCGACATCATCCTGGAGATCAACGGCGAGAACACTGCAGACATGTTGAATGTAGAGGCCCAGAACAAGATCAAGAACTCCAAGACACAGCTGCAGCTGGTAGTGGAAAGGTACGCCGGGGCACCGAAAGGGACCAGGGATGTTTACAATTTTACATTTCATTTGGTTCTCACTCATAGGTGGCCTTTTGCAGTGATAAAGTTCATAACATTGCGGTAATGTCCACACAATGTGAATAACGTTAAGCCTTCTCACATATTTTGAATTAAAAAAAGATATGTCCCCACAAACGTTTGTAAAAACTGAGGGAAAATGCCAGCGCTGTATCAGAGCAGCACTTCCATGTACTGTTTTCTTCAACTTTGTTTTTGCCAAGGCCATTTTGTGGATGGAAGGACGGTGGCTTCTAAAAAGGTTCTAGCTAACTGAGACTATTTTGGCTGGCATTTTCATTAAAAGCTATACTCCAGTTCACGTCTTTCTAATTCTCTCACACAAATACTCTTTCAACACACTTCCTCCTTCAATGCCCTATGTTCATGTGAGTGGATTTTCCCATACTGACCTCATGTCTCCTCCATGCCAGAAACAACAGTGCCTGCCTGCCTGACAAGGACAATGGCACTGCACACTGTTACTGTAGCTCTGACACATCCTTAACTCCAGTCCGTGTGTAAATGATATCCTCCTCTTAATGCTGGTCGGTGCGCACATTAAATCAATGAGTATGCTCTCAGTTAAGCATTTCACGTTAAAGGACTCAGAAGTCCAGGCTGTTAGGAACCCTCTAAAATAAATCTCAACCTCTATAATAACACAGTAGCAGCAAGCTACAGAGCCAAGTTCACTTCTGTTCTGCATATTAGAAGAGCTAGTTGGGCGTTTGTCTTCATCAAGCCAGCAATGATGTGGGTATTGGCTATTTCCAGAGAGATGCTGTTGTACATTGAAAGAAGCTGGCATTAGCCCATCCTTAGAATAGGAGAGAGTTGGGTTTTAAGGCGTGCCTGCTTCTATAAAAAAAGACAAACCTTCAGTGTTAATGCTTCTAGTAGCACATTGTATCCTGACTTTACCAACTCGGGATTTTGTTTTGACTACAAAAGAATGCATGTGATAAGTGTATTACCATTGTATCTTCAAGCTTTTAATTCTGCGTTTGTTCCCACTTTCTGTGGAAGTCATTGTTCGTTGACCATCCCCCGTCTATGATGTCATGTTGACTAATCATTGCTCTCTACTGTATAATGGGATGGCTCTGAGCAGCTGGAGCCATCAAGAGGCCCTGGGCATGGCTATACCACAGTCCTATACTTGCACAAAACGGCTTCCAAACTGACAGTGATGTTTGGCTGTGTTAGCATGTCTGCTGCTGTAATACAAGTGTATCTACTCTAATGCCATGTCTCCCAACATATTCTGCTTAATACTGACAGATTTAATATATCCTAGAATATTTTTGTTGAGTAATGTGAAAATATGTACTTTTTTTTTTTTTTTTTATAGTGGCAACATGAATACTGATTGATGTCCATTCTTTCTTATAGTATGCAAGATACTTTTCTCTCATCTTTTAAGTGATATTTAGGCCTGGGTCAGGGTGAAAGGACTATCTACTGCTGTATTGGTGTTTTATTGGCTGTATTGGAGTGGAATTGTTGTAAATGGAAAGGAGTTAACAACTCCAAATACCTCCCAAGACTAGACATTTCCTCTGGTATCCTGTTGTACAAGCTTGTAACTGAAACTATTCCAAAATGAAAAGCCCTTATTCATCAAATATTTTTATTTTCTTTCATCTGGCAAATATGATTCCACACAGTCAGACATTTAGACTTAACCCTCTCTTTATATCTCCTAAGGCCTTTCTGGTACAGTTGGTTTTCCTTAACTTGCCATGTTTTCAGAATGCAGTGTTTAGAGTGCCGGTCACACAAGGTATGTTTCTGAGCGATTTTACCGCAGGCATCTGGGGCCTTCTTGTGTGCCTCATTACTCCAGGCTGAACTGAAGGCTAGGCAGCCAGCAGCCAAGGGGGCACAATTTGTTTGTATTGGCTCTTCCACTGCCCACAATTTTCCCCTCCAAGTTCAATGGTACATTTGCCTGTTTTTACTGCAGAAAGCACCATCAACTGGTTCAAAAGCTCCACAAGGCTTCTAGAATATTTCTGCAATTACATTTTTGAATAATGTTGTTCTTGTCTTCAGCAGGAATTTCTTAGTTTTTTTTATAATAAAAACAGTTCCAGTGGTTGTACTTGATAGCACATTATCTACAGTAAACACGTTTTTCATTGTAGTGTTACTTTTGTTGTTATGCCATTTCAATTGGTATCAGCTCACAAATGTTGGCATACATAATATCAGCATAGATCTAATAGGCCTGGGTTCTGTCTTGTAGACCGGAACTACCCATCCCTGGACAGACTAATGGTATCGGCACCCCCGAACAGCTCACTGGACGCTTTCAGGTCTGTATTGTTTCAACAACAGTTTTCATTTTGGCATTCTTCAGCCATTGTTCTGTTAAAACCTGTTTAAAGTTGCGCTGTGCTTTTCCACTCATTGAAAAGCTGAATATTTGTTTTGGTGCGGCATATTGTATGTATGTGTACATTTATACTGGGAGTCTTCTTGTGTACATTTCCTCCTGTGTTGGTTGTCCGCTTTGCTGTTTGAGGACTTGCAAGTCAAGATGAAACATTGTGGCGGTGTTCTACCAATAGTTATAAAGCTTAAAGCCGTGGGACTGCAAAATTCAAAAGTGCCATAAATCCAGTGGTTCCTGTTTTATTTACATACGTTGGGTGACTGACTGTAAAGGACATGGTGGGGAAAAAATAATAATGGTGTCATTGCATGTTGTCCGAAGACCTAATCAAGAAATGTTTTTCCACCACAAGGCTTTGATGCACACTCTTCACGGCTGTTCACATATCACCATGCAGCACCCAAGGCGTAATGGTTCTGCATGAACAAACCAAACAAACCCATTCTGTATAATTGTATGCATTTAGGAGGTGGTGTTGGTGAGTCGAGATGAGAACCAGAACTATAAAGAATACACAATCTCCAGCCCTGCTTCTTTGTCGCCGGGACCCTACTCCCCAGAGGCCCCCGCCAGCCCGGTCTGCAAAAATGGGAGTGTCACTCCAACCAACAGCAAGAGGTACTCAGCGATGCAGTTGGTCAGAGTTTGGAAACGGAAGGTTTGATGGATGGCACTTCTGCATGACATTTTTGGAAAGGGGGTGGTGGGGGAGGGGTGGCAGACCCAGCGTTTCATGCAAGTCAATAGGGCCGTTAATGGGTATTTTGAGTACATTACATTAATGCTCATGTACCTGGGTTTTGGGG
The DNA here is from genome assembly GCA_027564635.1 of Typhlichthys eigenmanni. Taxonomy (NCBI): domain Eukaryota; kingdom Metazoa; phylum Chordata; class Actinopteri; order Percopsiformes; family Amblyopsidae; genus Typhlichthys; species Typhlichthys eigenmanni. The sequence continues at coordinate 14,000 of JAODUK010063251.1, forward strand.
TACATTGACTTTGTTTCAGGCTATGCATGGTAGATTTAGCTGTCTGGGCGCTGCCTACGTCAGCCACAACAACAAAATGCTGTTAGTGGCACGCCCACTTGAGACCAGAAGCATTTCAGTTTTGCTTTCATAGAATAACATAATATTACAATCTCTGGGTTGGTGTTGTTACTCACCTGTACCGTACTTCTGACTCAAGTGTTCACGGTGTGTGAGTGCTAGGCATTTTGGGGTGGACTATTGCGTCTTTAGAAACCTTTTAATCTGTGTCTCACACTGGTTGCCAATAATTGCTCCCATGACTCACATACAAGCCCAGAGTGAATAGGTAGTACCAGACAGGACAAAGGACACGCACAGCGTATCACATTCCACCCATTTCATTCAAACTTGACAAAAGGCTAGAATGCAGAATGTTCACCAGTGTGTTTTTGTTTTGTATTTGTGTTGTTCTCCTGAGCGAGGTGACTAGTGACCTATACTACGAATAGATTTCAGCCTACTAAGATTTAACTCTGGGTTGTCAGGGTTGCCAATCTCTACCTGCCTAAACTGGTGTTAAACGGTACTGCGATGAAGATATTGGTTTGAGTCAGAGTTAACTTCGTTTGTGCGCGTTCACATAAAAGGGGCGTGGTGGGCAACACGGGCAGAGTTTTTGTGTAAAAGCGCATGCTCCGCCTGTCCCATGTGCATTTTGAAACTATGCAATTTTATTGTTCGAAGGCAAGCTATTACCAGTTACCTGAGAATGCATTAACAGCCTATTTGATCGTTTAGAAAGCTTAATGTCAACAAACGTGTACAGTAGCCTTTCTTGTGTGCATGCTATTGATAGGCCTACTGTACCTTAGTTCTCTAATTAAAATATGATTTCACAAATGGCCCGGTTCTTCCTGTCGCAGGGGTTGACAAGGAATGTAAATAAACTCTTTAAGGTTTTATGATGTTAATAGATAACATCATAAAGAAAATGTTTAATAGATTAATTAGATTTGATTTAAGAAAATAAGTATAGGTCTTAATTAAAGCAAAAACTAAAACTATGATTTGATGACATGCACATTTTTAAATTGTGTAACTGCATGGGACATAAAAATTATAATGTTTATGGTGTATTTTAATAGCCATAAATGCTGCGTAGCTGTGCTATGTCATCTAAAATGAACGGTCAATTTGAATTTGCGGTATAGGCCTAATCTTTTGACAAAGCGGCGCACGGCTCAACAGAACACCAGACATTCACTTGCGATTGTGAGTGGAGGTGCAGTGCTTATAAGTTAACATTGAGTTAACCACGAAGATAAACTGCTCGGAGCAGTTTAGAGATGCAGCGTAAATTGCCATGACGGCATACCTCGTGCAAAACCTCTCCACCTTCGTAGTATGGGTTTCTCGGCAAGTTACACTAGACATCACAAAGTTACTCCAGAAGTTACCTGGATAAGCCAGTTACGTTCATTCTAGTATAGGCCACTGGTCAGAAAAACCCAAACAACTTCCTAGTGCCAATAGATTAAAAAATAGTCTTTGTGTATGACTCTCAGTACATTTCTGACCAACATTAATGTCCCACTCTGTCCGTTTATCTTTAACAGTATCCAGCTTCGCTCGTGGTCTCCAGAGGAGAACAGCCGCAGACTATCAAGACCGCTGTCTCAGGTCAGCCTCTATTGTTTTTCACACGCAGTCCTGTTTTCCTGAGCCAAGAAACCGTAGCTATTTGTAATTTCCGCTACATTCCAGTATTAAGGCATTCCACTATCGGTTTGAATGTTCCCAAGCATCACTTATCAAGATGTGGCCTTGATGCCCTCAGATTACCTTTTCACAGGGAAATAACATTGTAAAATATGTCCTGTTTTTTACGGAGCATTTAACTCCCACTAGCAGGAGTGCAGTAATATGTACTGTATGGGATATCTGAATTAGTAATTTGTGGTGTACTATATTTGTGGTCATACACAAGTAATTTGTCCTGAATTCCAATGCGTTTTCCCAGATCCGGAGTCTCAATATTATAGAACAATAATTTAGTGGTTCTAGTTCAACTGTGATAATTCATTTCTTATAACCTTACCTAAGCTATCAAAAAGCTAGTATACAGTATATCGAGTCTCTATAAGAAAGGCAGGAAGTAGCTGGACCTGACATTTTAATAGCAGGGAGTATATAACAGAAAGGTCAATCCTTTAAAATATCTGACATTAAGATGAAAAAAACCTGGCAGATTTTATCTTTTGTCTGCTCCGAGGAAGATTTTGTTTCTGTCAAACAATGGCCTTAACCTTTGGTCTTTGCATTGGAGACACACATTAGAAGTGGTAAAATATGGAGCCAGGTTACAGCTCGTTTACATTTATTTACAGTTTCTGTAACAAAATGGTGAGGGTTAATGGGTGACTTGGAACACGTCAGTGTGCTGAAGAGCAAGAGTATTGTGGGAAAATTTCATGCTGAGATATTTCAGCTATGCCTCATGCTTACTCCCAGACCTCAGTCTCACAGAAGAAACAACATGGCCTGTGACGAGCAGGAGAAATAACATACTGGACTGTGTGTGTGTGTGTATATACATACATATACACACGCATGTATGTGTGTGTATATATACACATACATATATGTATATATGATCCTTATGACCAATAGAGGTCTGAACTTAAAAACGTAAAACACAACTGTTCCATCAGAGGGGCCACTTGCAAAGCCAGAGATGACATGTACTTTTCTAGATTGGATTCAGCATCACACTAAAACTGAGAATTTATTTTAGCACACTTTGGAAGTACATACATGGATTGTGAGGGATATCCAGCTCTTGACAGTATTGAGGTAATTATTATTGTGTTCCCCTTTTAACAGCTTTTACAGAGCTGTTAGTTGTCCTAGTTTAGTACAGGAGTCAAAGTCTTAGGCCTCAACCTGGCATGTACGTTCTTTGAAGGAAATTAAAACATTCCCTCTTACTGTTTTGAGTGATTTAAAGGCTAATATCTGTTCAGGATGATTTAGGGTAATTTTGTGTGTGCACACGCTGTCTCCTTCTGAGAAGTTGCTTTAGGGAGGGTAGCCGGGGGGGGCTGGTGGGGGCTGCTGTACACGCCACCATGAATCACCTTCTTGACTTAGCTCGGCATGCAGACTGATCCAAATGGCACCTCTGTGAGGTTCAACAAGGTGCTTTGACGTGGTGCAAAACCATCTGAACCTGGCACCCCAGGCAGGCACTGGTGTGGAGACTGTTAGGAACGGTCTAACCTGACCCGTCCCGGTCCTGTATGGACAGCTGAGGCAGATTTACATATTTGTGGTATTTATGGAGGCAGGTGGGTTAAAGAGTGGAGAGAGGACCATGCTTTGTCCCGGGGGGGGGGGGGGGGGGGGTTTTTTTTTTTT
>JAODUK010063270.1:0-17394 GCA_027564635.1 Typhlichthys eigenmanni
TCATATCCGAGTCTGCGCCACGCCCCGACGTGCGTCACGGCGCGAGGGCCCGCCCAGTGTTGCTTGCAACCCTAGTTATTTTACTGTATTTGCATCTTACTAAAAGGCACACTCCTCAATGTGGCCGAGTGTGAGGGGAGGAGTAGACGATGGTGTGAGCCAAGTAGCACTGTAGGCGACACGGCTGTTGAGCGAACCCGGTCGTGACTAGTGCAAGGACGCTTCCTCGGACCTGCCGTGGCGACTGTTAATGCTACATTTGCCAGACCACTTATAGTTAACTAATTAACGATGTTGTTTGCCTATCAACACCTATTGCATCGTAACCGTCCTGGAGGGGTGGTCCCAAGGTTTCTTACCTTTTTCTCCATTTAAATTGATGTTTTTCCTTGCCCGCGGGGAGGAGCAGGTTAAGGGGGTGTTGTTTGTTTCCATGTGAATTGTAGGCTGTAAAGCCCTTTGAGACTATGTGATTATGGTCTATATAAATAAACCTGACTTGACTTGAGAGGAGCGGAGACAAGCGCCAGCCGCTCAGCATTCAGGTGTGGGAGGGACAGGCACCTTCACATTAATACAACAAGCTTTTTGTTATGCTGTTTCAATCATAAAGGCCATTCCAGATGCAATTTAAGGAGTGTACCTTTAATTAAAATACAGATTGATTAATAATAATCCAATAAAATATTGATTTAAAAAAAATAATCCAATATAATAAGAAAATCAGATAATTCTGTAATAATTATAAAACGTATACATTTTGAAATCATCTAGTAGGTCATGAGCCCTACAGCATGTTGGGAACAGAGGTGATATGAACTTACAGCAGTGATTCCACAGAGCGACACCATAGCACAAGGGATAGCTTGAATCAGCAGTTGCAATCGCACAGATGGCGAGCACAGTACGTCCATAACCGTTTTGGCTTTCTTGCCCTGCATGCTCTCTTTTTCTCGACTCATGTCGTCCAGTTCAATCTTCAGGTCACCTTCCTGCCAGAGCCATTGCAGGGCTGTCCCAGATACACAGTATGGATAAAGAATATGTGCTTGCTATCTACAGTATGCTTGTTACTGTATGCCAATTGCAAGGATGTTAAAATAAGTCAGCATACAGTGACTCTTCTCTTGCTTTATGTCTGTGGCAGTCTTGCTTTGATCAATAGCCAAATATAGATTTGAGTTTAGTTTTCTTGGGTGTGCTTCAGATTTGCAAGGCAGCTGTGGGAAGACAATGCGCTCGAACATGTTTCCAGTAAAGCTTGATTCAAACACATTACATACACAATTTGAATCATTTTAGCTTTAATTTAAACTTCTCAAGCAACTTAATTATTTTTTCACTACAAAAGTACATTGTTTGATGTAATTGCAATGCAAATAATAACAAACAATGCAATATTATACATATATTTTCTTAATTACACCTTTACTATATTGGACCAAAACTGCATTTAGAACTTATTTCACACTAGAACAACATGTTTCTATGGTAAGTTATTATTTGAGAATAGCCAATAACGTATCAGTATGTCAGATGCACAAATATACAGATGCACTGTATATTTCCCTGCCAATAATTTACCAACCTTTTTTGCTGCCTTCAATGTCACCTTTGTCAATGTAGAGATATCGAGGTGCTTCAGGGAAATAAAAAAGCCCCACAAACTGCATAACAGCCGGAATGCCACCGACAGCTAAGAGGTAGGGCCACATATCTTCTGTGCCCATCAGTTCCCTACGTGTAAACAAAGCAAGGTTATATAGTCACACATTAATGTGCAGTTATTGTTAATATTCTGTAGGGTCTAAAACCTCAGGTCGATGCATTGCAGAGACACCATAAGGTATTTGCTGATAGCTTTAGCACAGAGCAACCACAAGCCAGATGTTTCTCTTTGCAGTTCGGTGGGCAACTGTTGAATCTTATTAGAGTCATGCATGACTTCATTACACAATTTAGGTTAACAGTTCTACAAGGTTAGATCAAGGTTTGTTATCTTTTGTGTTATTTTCATTTTTTAAAGTTTATTTCCCATGGCTTTTGACATTGTAGGCTTGTCTCATTTTGAAGTGTCAGAAACTGCTAAGTTGACAAACACACATAAACAAAAGTTAACCTATCCTTTAATAACAATATGCTCACATAAAATATTTCTACATGGTGTAGGCATAATGGTGTGTACAATATATTTGATCATGATTGGTTGGATTTTCTGTAACTTCACCAACTGAAAACCATTGCTGAACCCTTCACAATTTCAGATGGGGCTTAGAGCATACAGCTATGTCATGTAAATGATATAATTTTGATTGGCTAAAAAAGACAATATCATTTCACTGTCTGATGGGAAAAGCAAGAAGAAACCGAGTTGAGCCTTACATACGTCAAATGTTTTTGAGATTATCATATTTTTTTAAACTATAATAAATATGTGTTGCATAACAAAATTGTGTCACTCCTTCTCTGGAGGGCCTGACGACACCACTGTCTTTATGGTTCTATTCTTGTCTAATTACATGCAGAAAAAAGAAAGGTTAACACGAGTTATGCTTTAAAAAAGGTGTGTCATTACGTTAATATGTGAATGGTTATGGTTCCTGTTTGATTATTGGAAAATGTTTTATCAGATAGTGGTAAACCATAAATTACTTTTCTGTATTTTCCAGACACTTACTTGATGCCAATAATTTGAGCCATTACTTTCCCAAAACTGATGAAGATACAACACGTGAAGGCCATAAAGCCTCTTATTTTCTTTGGAGAAGATTCTCCGAGGTACATCATTTGTACACTCAGGCCAAGGCCTGTAGTTAAGACAAGAAAGGCAGCATATAGGCATTGCACAAGCAGGGAGGAGGGGTGGAATTACTTTTATACATATACATTTTTCAAAGGGCATTCATAGTTATATATATTTATTTTCTGGGGATGCAGCTAAAATGTTCAAAACTTATATGACTTAGCTGGTGTCAAGAAAACATACCTGCATTATATCCATAGAGAATTCTTCCCACCAAGATCATCTCAAAGGAGTTTGCTATACGACTGAATACCATAAGTACAGCAGCAACCATAGCAACCAGATTGTTGAATAAAAGAGCTTTTTTCCTAAAACAAAGCATTGCTCTATAACAAGGTGTGTTGTAGGGTTTGTGTGTGTGTGGGTGAATGTGCATGTGTACAGTACACACATAGTACTTTTTCTATCAACATACAAAGGAATGAGTCCATGCACATAGTGCATTTCTCACCTGCCGTATCTGACAGGAAGGCTACCACTGTGAAATGACCCTAGCCATCCTCCAAGGCAAAACACAGACACCATAAAGGACCAGATGAGCTTGTTGGTAGAATCTGCCACTGGAACCTCGTATCTCCCCAGCCATGTGGTGTTCACAAAGTTCTGGACATGCTGTAATAAAACAGTTACCTTCCAGGCCGATGTGCTGTGTATGTATGCAACAGAATTGGGTCAGGTATAGCTGCGGTATTCTTATGCAAGTGGTTTTTGAACACTGTGCAATCTATGAGAACACTCCTATCCTACCACTGCTGTCCTTTAGCAGGGAAACACAGGTCTGATCATTGGAGTATATTATAATTGTTTATTGGCATAGCTGATATAGGTGAAGAAAATAAACATGTCCATTATCTTCTGAATAAAGAGATTCTTACATACCGTTTTCAGTTTTCTATATATTTAACTCACCATAATGATGTAATGGTGATCCCACAGTGGAAATGTACAGTGATGGATAAAATAGAGGTCTTATTTCTAACTTGACAAGAGTCAGCAGCATTATTATATCAGCAGATCACAGTGTGAAATTAGTTTATAACTGATAAGGTTCAAATAACTGTGTATATTTATAAATACCCATTAACACTAACGTTGAAAGATTTTATGCTTCAACAAAATAACATATTTCATTTTATGACCCAAAATAATCCTTCAACATCTTGTGGGGTGTGGTCAGCCATTCATTTACATCCTAATTAATCTTCCTAGATCATGAAAGACAAATGGCAGTAATGTGTTTTTTCTTTTCTTTTAATTTCATTTAATTTTTCCATTATTTTGGCAATGTCATTCTGACTGAGAATATGAAACAGTTGAAATTACTGCCTTTATTTAAATTTTACCCTCTTACTTAATTTGAACGCATTTGACGGTCATGGGCGACAGTGGCACATTGGGTAGGGCAGGTGATCCAGAAGTTGCTGTTTCAATCCTGTCTAACTCCTCACCAAGTGTGTGTCCCTGAGCAAGACACCCAACCATAACTGCTCCCAGTGGTTGGTTGCACCTTGCATGGCAGCAATCACCATCAATGAGTGAATGTGAGGAAATCCTGTACAGTGCTATGAGTGGCTGGAAGGTTAGAAAAGCATTCATTAAATGCAGTCCATTTAATCTTACCTCTGCAGGAGAAGCCATTATGGACACCTGAATTCCATATTGAAATGATGCCCCAATTCCCAGGACCAGCGACAATAGGTAAAGCCTCCAGTACTGCCTCTACATTTAGAAACCACAATTACTCAGTTTTTGCAATTTTATGAAAGTTTCAGTAATTGCATTAAAATAATATCATACAGTACATTTGTACTGTGATGCAGTTCAAATACTAGGAACTATGAACATTATATCTAAGCTTTACAAATACCTGAATTAAGCCATGGAGAAGGAAAAACAATATATCTTATTCAGTATTAAATGTACATTTATGCAAGCAAGCAATAAACCCCTAAAACAAACAATCTAATCAAAGTAGGTGACAATCTCAAGAATTCCAACAGCTTTATACTTACACAGTCTTTCAGTGCAGCTGTCATTGTAGCTTATGGTTACTAAATGCAGGAATAGCAGCAGAGTTGTCCTCTGAGAGCATCCTCTGAGAACAGTGAAAGCACACTTAATAAGCACAGCCTTATATCCTCAGGTGGGGCCATTTCAAAGTCCATACCTAAACCTAAAAGTGATTGCCATCATAGACCACAATTTGATAAGTTCTACCTTATCAGAATCAGTTAAATATGAACATTGGAGTATTTTTTTAGCTATGCTTTTGTAGTCTTTATTTGATTTCTTTACCTTAATTATTAATTAAGTGTTGTATGTTTATTATTGAATATTAAACATTTTATTTATACATTTTATTTTTCCTCTCTCCTCTAATCATGGTGCATAATTTTGGCGACTTCCTATATATGGTCTTATTATAATCAGTGTATTCATTCTACTTTGTTTTGAATGTGAAAGTACTTTGTAAACGTGTCTATAAATAAAGTTCATTTTTATAATAGATCCCTGTAACCAAACAAAGTTACACATCAATAGACCTTGGACTGGAAGTTGTAGTTATGTCTGTTCTCTAATGGTTAGCCATTGTTTTAAACTCCGTTTATGCAAGAATAATCTAGAGGTTTCAGTCAGTGATCATAACATGTAATCTTTACACACAAGGTAGAATGTGAAAATCAGTATTGTTGCCACAGTAGACTATATGAGCTGTCTTTTAACTTTGGCTCTATAAGCCATTGCTATTTACTTACTTATTAAAAGGTACACTCCTTGATTTCATTTGCCCTGCACTGGTTGAAACCAGCAATAAAAAACATGTTTTGATCACAAAAGGTGTTTTGATCACTTTGTTCTATGCTCCTTCCCTAGCTCACACTATTCTATACCCATTCAACTGCACTTTCATTATGTTCCTGTGTGCTGGGGCAACTGAAACCTTCTTCCAATGTACAGTACTTATCATGACTGTCTAAAGTATTCAAAATATACATGTGCCAGTTGCAGGAAGTCTGTTTTATTACCCTGCCACAAACAAAGAAAGCTAACAATTAGTCCAGATTCTGTAGTCCATCATCCATTAGAACAGGCAATGAGACATTTGCACTATTTATAGTAAATAATCATCAGCCAGTTAGCTACTTCTAGAACCATAAGATGTCCAAATGCATATAAGAAAAAGTGACCCATCACATTTTAGACAAAAATTACTTGTATATACATTTTCATTTATAAAGTGAACGTCACATTTAAAATACGGGTACATCAACAAACACAATATAGCCGAAACAATTTCCACTTCCTGAGATTCAAATAGTTGCCTATGTAGAATTTGTTAAATGTACAGATGTTAAATAAAAGGTTAATTTGGGCACTACTGCATCAGTACCACTAGGTGACAGTATAACATTCCTAGAAACTATTTTTCTTGTTTATATATCCTTACCATATTGCACCTAGTCTTCACCTGTGAATCCATTTGGCTTTGGAGTAACCAATTATGGCTTCTGGCTGTAGTACTTCCCAGCAAGTCTACTTTGTGACTTCCTGTCCTGTGAACATAATGTTGACTTCTTGTGACACTAGTTTATATCTATTATACTGCAGACACTGCTTTATTTTACAGTAAATATTAAATGTTTATATTGTCATACAATTAAATATTACAATGTATATTACAACACAAATATAATTTAGTAGCTATTCATAAAATATGAATCACTATTCTGTGCATACATGTCATTTAATAGTAATTGAAATGTATCTCAATAAAATCAAAATTACAATAATGGCCTTATATATTGTCCTAATACGGAAACATTGTAATGTGAATTTGACATACAAAATACAAGTGAAAAGCTAGTTTTTGTAAAGTAATTGTCAGATTTCACACTGGGTTTATTCAAAATGTGTTCCATATAAAATGAGACATGTACAATGAACAGATAATTAAATTAATAATTTAGTGAAAGTTAAAAGCCATTATGTTATTGCTTTGCAGTGACTTACTACATTAGACTGCATTGAAGTCTACCCAAACAGTAAAATCAAACTGTAGAAGCAACACAATCTACAGGTTAAACATGTTGTTGCTATTGCTTTATTGCTATTGGCTCAAATTAGTGACATATAATTCACTTGTCACTTGGCCATGGCAAGTTACATGACTGTGTACACGTCCTTTTGTGTTTGGTAAGTAGTCTACAACGCTGTGGAATAGCATTCTTCACCAGGTTTATAGTGGGCCAATAATCCATTCTTCTGGCCTAGGTTGTTCAGCTTGTTGAATTCACTTGTAATGACTGATAGTGACTTTCCTTGCGTCTCAGGCAGAAACAAATGGACATACATTGCAGAGAACAGGCAGACTGTACCAAAAGGTACAAAGCAGAAGTGACCCAGCTCTCTCTGTGAATAAAAAGACAGACGTAACCCTGTAACACGTTAATACATAAAGAAGAATTTATTAGCACAAATCAATCAAAATAAAAAAATAAAAACTTCCAGGTTAGGTGACAGTTAGGTGACTGAAAATTGCACAAACTGCCACTCAGAGACATTCATGTTGCAGGGAACCTCCTCTGCATTGCACTGCCTCCTGGTGGCCATGCTGAAATTGTACACTACTTCTTTAAGATGTATTCATTTTCATACTGCTATTCTTGCTGATATTGCATTTTGCTGATTTGATCCACTTACCACTATGAAAGGAAATAGCATGCCCATGATGAAGAGGTTAAGCCACATCATAGCACCAGCTATCATATAGGCTGCTGGTCGGGCAGTCTGATTGAATATCTCTGTAGGCAGAACCCCAGTCACTCCAGCTGAAATGTATGATTAGCAACATTTAAATGCTCCTCATCTAAAATCTAAGCAATATTTGATCTAAATATAATATAATATCTAAACCTCTAGGGTAGTAAGAGACCATGGCACGCTTATGTATACTTTACCTGGCCCCATGCCAAAACTGAGAATGTAGGTGAAGATGCAGGTCATGCTCAGGTAGGACATCCATGATATTAAATGCTGTTTAGTGTTTGAATTAACATAAGAAAAGTACAGGTTAGCAACGTATGTGCTGTAAAGGAAGAACCCTAATGAAGTATTAAGAGATATTAATGGTTTAGAAAACTGAGTTTAAAGTCAGCGATGCTGGAGAAATACTTTTGATATATGAACTGGATCAAAACAAATACACCTCTGCCTTCAATACCATAGCGTGCTCTCTCAGAAGAGAGACAACCCCCCACATTGTTAAGGCTAGGATAGAGTTGTTTGGTGCGGTCTGCACCACTTTGTTTGTGTTACCATTAACAGAGCCCGGCCTGTGTATCAACGGTGGTTTACTTTGTCAGCATGCACACAGAACAGGCAGCTAGCGAACCCTCATGAGGAGAAATTTGCTTTGACAAAAAGTGTATTAGCTACAGTCGCTTATAGCCAGCATTCACAGCATATACAATGTATTGTGTATTTAATTGCACTATAACAGTAAAACAAGTACGTATAAATATATAATTCAGGTTGGGCTTGAATGGCCATACAAAATTCATTCTCATAATGGGCAGTGCTAGTAATGACTTAGTTGTTAATGTTAAAAAAAATACCTCAAATGACAGCGCTATGGTGATAACAACTGCCCAGCCAGTCATGAGAATATAGCCACCCGCCAGCATAAACCTCCGGCCTTTTCTTTCTACTAACAGGTTCTAGAAAAGCATGAAGAAAGCACACATGTACCATGCACTCGAAAATGTCCGGAAGTTATGGCCCTTGGATGGAAAACATATAAATATTCTATACCAATGACTGCATTAGAAGTTACTGTTAATTAGCTGAGCTTGAAGAATACTTACACACATTATGCATGCCGTAAATTCACATGTACCAGTTCCAATTGTTACATATTGCATCTTTTCATCAGATATACCAGCCTCTTTAAAAACATAGGATGCATATAAATAAATCTGTAAGGGAAACATGTTTAAATATAGAGAGCACAATTATTGTTAGAGTGTAGTTAACACAAATGTATAAGCTGATTCAGACATCTGATTCAGCATTTTTTACATAATTTCAGTAATGCCTTGTACCCAAGCCAAGCTGCCAACAATGGTTCTTTGAAAAAGAATGATTACGTCAGCATTTTATGAGGACATAAGTATTATATATTATTAGTATTTATCATAACAAAATATTCCACCTGCAGATAGTTCCTCATTGCATTTATTTATTTTGTTTAACAAAAAAATCTATAATGTTATTGATCCTTAAAGCAATAGATGATTATGTTTGGTTACATTTTATTAATGTATGTAACATTGATACTGTTCAACATAAAATCTATATAGACTAACCATAATAATTTTTTGTATGAGAAATAGATAAATAATATGAAGTACAGCAATACTGTGCAGTGAGTCATGAAACATAATTATATATATATATTTTTAAAGCCTTTAAAAATGTACAACCCATAATCTTTAGAAACTATTGAACATCACATTTCAAATGGTGCATTTTCCTGTGACTGAAGCTCATATATTCTAATGTTGCACTTAGATGTGGCAAACCAACTACAGACCAGAACACAGAAATTGTAATGTTGCGTGATCCCTGTCCTGTGTTAGTCTCGTCACTTCATGTGTTTACCTTGTATATTAAGCCTGTTTGCCCGTCACTCCCTGCCCAGTGTTTCCCAGTCTCGTTAATTCCACCCGTGTCTGTGTAATCATGTCTAATGTGCTGCACCTGTTCCTCGTTGTTGTAAACCAATGGTCTGTCGTCCTGTCGTGTCTACCTGTGTATTTAGCCCCAGTGTTTTCCCCAGTCCTGTGTCGGTTATGGTTGATGTTAAGTCAATGTCGTGTTGTTCCCCGTGTTCCTGCCTTTTGTTTCCTTTTTGTGAATAAACCTTGTTTAAATTATCTACGTGTCTAGCGTTTGGGTCCCTACCTCCGTGCATCGTGACAGAAATATTATGTCATAAAAGTAAATGTTAATCAACTCCTTAAGAAAACTAAAATTATCATATCTCTGAAATTGCAATCTTATTTGACCTTTATTTTACTAGGCGATATTATCTAAAAGAAATCTTATTTACAATTAAGGCCTACAGTAGCAACATGCCTCTTGTGGGGAAGGGAATATAAGAAAAAGAATATAAAGAATTGCTAACCCAACTGTAGGGGATGGCAAGCCACCACCTCAATGTTTACATTAAATTGTTTTCATGAGGCTAGCCCATCAAGTATCTAAGGCATGTGCGCTATTGAAGCATACATTCCTCCCAGCCCTGTTGTAGCCAGTTGTAGCCTTTGGGTGTGTATGTATACTATTTATGACTGTCCATTGTTACGCTTTACTACAGTTTAAGCAAGGCAAGGCAGTTATATTTATATAGCACATTTCGTACACAGCGGCAATTCAATGTGCTTTACAAGGTGCATAAAAACAATGGACAACATACATATACCCATACACACGCATATATAAAAAATACAGTACATAATTACATTTCAAGAATAGGTTAAAACAGTAAAATGTAGGCCTATATATAAGATTAACTAAAAGTAAGCTTTGTGAAATAAAAAAGTTTTGAGCTTTGACTTAAGTGGACAACGTCTGGGCCTGTTTTATATCAACTGGGAGTTTATTTCAGGTACGAGTTGCATGATAACAAAATTCAGGTTTACCATACTTAGTTTTTATTCTTGAGACTACTAATAAATTATCCCCAGATGTTCGAAGGGTTCTACAATGTTCATATAGCACAATCATATCAGATACATATGTAGGTCCATAAGCACAAAGTGATTTTAAAATTAATTATCTGAGTAACTGGTACCCAGTGTAAGGATTTTTAGAGCTGGTGTAATGTGATCATATTTCCTTGTTTTTGTGAGGACTCTAGTAGCTGCAGTCTGAATACGTTGGAGTTGTTGAATAGCTTTTTTAGAAATGCCTGTAAAAAGGCCACTACAGTAATCCGATCTACTAGATATAAAAGTGTGGATAAGTATTTCTAGGTCTTGCCTCGACAATAGTCCTCTAATTTTAACAATGTTTTTTAGATGATAACAGTAACCTGATTTAGTAACTGATTTAATGTGGTTATTAAAGTTTAGGTCAGAATAACACTAAGGTTTCTAGCTTGGCTCTTAGTTATGAGAGACAGAGAAGTAAGGTGTGAATTTATATTATCTCTTTCTTTCCATGCTCCAAAGACAATTGTCTCTGTCGTGTTACTATTAAATTTAAGAACATTTCCGTTGAAATTGGGACCTGAGTATTAGTTAACCTGTCAACAGTTACAAATAAAATGCACGAGTTACTAATATTCTTGTTGATTATCTCAGAGAAAAATTATTGCCTAGCAGTTTTTAAATTGTACATTTCCATTATTTGTATAGATTTTAAAGTCTATGTGGAGATTTGATTTCCGCCATTTTCGCTCTGCTTTCTGACATTCCCTCTTCTGAGCCCTTACCAGATGAGAGTTTGTCTATGGTGCCTTTTCTTTTAAAGTGACCAATTTAACTTTAGTAAGAGCAATGGTGTTGATTATGTTGGATATTTTAGAATTGAACATATTCAGTAGGTAATTGCAACGTTCAGGGCCGCGCCGCCGATGGCTCAACCCCCCACCCCCCCACCATTACCGGGGCCTGCGTGCTCCCGCCTCAGGTTGACAGACGTTCACTTCCCCAGCGCTCCCTATCTCACGGGTGTTTGCACTAATTGCATATTGTTTGTACCTGTGGGTTTAGCTTAAGTATTTATAGGTTGGGGCTTTCATTGGCATTACGGTTATTGTTTCCTGTTGGAAACAATCCCCGGTGAGTGGTGCTGTTTTCATTTATTGAAGTATCTTTTTCATTCGAAACCCTGCGCCTGGTTCCTGCCCGTCAACTTCCGTTACAGTCATGAACATGATCAGAGTTTGAGACTGTTTCAGATCTAATGGCTACCATAAAAAGTGTTCATTACTGTACCTCATTTACAATGTGAGGTCTATTATTGATGTTTGGTTCAATAGATATAACTAAAAATATACCACAATTATCTGATAGAGCAACATCCAGCGTAATAACATTTAAGATGTTAATATATTTGGTAATAATTAAATCTAAAGTATGTCCTTTATTATGGGTTGGCTCTTTCACATGTTGAATCAGATCAAACGTGTTAAGTATGGCAGAGAGTTTGATAGCATTTTTTGTCATTAGGATAATCAATATGTACATTAAAATCTCCAGTTATGACTAAACAGTCAAATTCAGTACAGATAATAGAGAGTATATCTGTGAAATCACCTAATTGTGGAGAGTATTTTGGTGGTCTGTATATCACTATATATAGGATACATCTAAACATTTTAATTTCCATTTTAATTGACAAATATTCAAAGGATGAGAACTCTCCATACGATGTAAGTAACGTATTCCTGAAAAATCCACAGACACCTCCACCTTTTTTGTTCTGTCGTGCTTTGGGCTCAAACATAAAATGTGTTCGGGTGGATTCAATGAGAAACGCATTCCGGGTATTATCATCTAACCAAGCCTCAGTTAATAACATTAAATCAAGATAGTTGGAAGTGATAAAATCATTAATTAAAAATTATTTGTTACATAGGGACCTAATATTTAGTAGGGCTAGTTTTATGTTGGGGCAGGGTCTGAGATAGGTTTACAAGAAATGTGAATCAAATTTGTAAAATCTGAACTTTTTGCTATAATCTTCTTATTCATATTTTTCTTGGACACTGTCACTATTGTGTTAAAACATATATTTATTCTCTCTCGAGTAGGCAGTTCTATCCATAGGGGGGAGCTAATGTGGTCAACAGGAAAGGAAAAGATTTGTATTTCAAAAGTGCCCAGAGATGTAGTACAGTTTAGTCATATTACATTAGTGTCTGGGCAGTATGGATTTATTAGCAGCACACACATCAAGTGATTCTTTTGGGACATTTATGTATTTCTTGTTGGAAAGAAAATGGAATAAGTTGTCCCCTAACATTTTGGGTTGTTAAACCGAAAACAGCCCAACAACCCTTTACCATCACTTCTTTCTGTCTACAACAATGCTAAGCTAAATCGTTTTTTTTTTTTTAAATATATATATGGTATATGCCATTGCACATTGTCTCACCGCGGACTGAGTCCACTTTTTCTCTAAATATTGTTTATGCCCCAGAAGCACTCAATTTCAGAAGCTCTCCACCACACACTCAAAACAAAAACAAAATGTTTTGATAATATAGCTTATCCCGCTATTGAGTCAACCTAAATCACTGCATGGAAAATTCCTTCACTGCAACAGCCCTACTTCTTGTATCGTTTCCAAGGCTGAATATGTCCAGGATCCAGATCACCACCAAAATATAATAATCGCAGTTTACCCTTTATCTAAAGTTTCACTGAAACCCTTCCACTAGTCTAAACAATCAGAATGACAATTAATCATTTTAGTCCCGGCTAAATATTTCCCTAGCCAATGGCCATTTTTCCACAAAAAAAGAATGAGCATTTGTCTGTTAATCAAACTGCTAAATTCTAAGAGACATTCCATGTTTGCTTTATAGCTCTCTCAGAAACCCAAATTCCTGCCACAGCTCACCGTTTATATTTTGAAAGAGAGCTGCCTATGGAAGGGTGTGTGACTATAGAGAGAGTGGTAAAGAAGGGCTATTGAATGCTGTGGCGGAGTCGTAGAGAGCAATGTCAGACACCAGAAAACAGCTTTGGATCTTTTCAGCCTCAAATTGAAGAGAATACCTTTAAGTCCAGATGCATCGTGTGATAGAGTGTGCATACTGGTTTAAATCCCTCTTACCGAGTCATTACCACACAGCTGCATCGCGCTGCTGACAACCATGACCGTGATCAGCTGCCAGCGTACGCTGCGGTCAGTAAACAGCTCCCATGGGCGTCTGGACCGCATGCCCTTGGTCTCAGCCTGCTCTTGCAAGATCTCATTCAGCTCACTGCTCTGAGCATTACATCCATGTAATCGTCTCAAAGCTGACAACAAATAAGACACTTATTATAAGCCTAAAACACACTACAGTTTCTACATAGATGTGTACAAACATATACACAGTATTATATGCATTATTGCCCTTAACATACAAATAAACATCTGATAGTATGTAAATAATCACTACAATGGGAATACCGTCTATACAAGCATCCTTATCCCCCTTGTCAATGAGTAAGTATCTGGGACTTTCTGGAAACCAGGGCAGGGTAAGGAGTTGAACAAGGCCAGGAATGGCATTGCTGGCGAGAAGATACTGCCAGCAGGACTCACTACCTAGAATCTCCCTACATACACGGACACATAATGAAATGTATATGCACATAATGAACGACGAGAGACGATGATATACATACGGTGCATGTTTTCTGTTGTCTGGTACCTGAGTCCGACCACCTGTCCCAACACTACTCCAAAGGCTGTGTAAACAGCTGAAGACAAGGAGACAGCCCCTCGTAGATGCTTTGGTGCGCTTTCTCCAAAATACATGGGTTGCACATTCATGCTGACACCTGTAAAACACACAGTGGATGCTTTCTGTAACGTTAAACCCGGCAAACGTACATCACACAACATAATATTGTACAACACTACATACGATAGGTTACTTTGCAGTGCTTTTTGTTGTGTACTGATATCATATGATTTGTTTGATGGTATTATCAATTACTATACCTACCTTTCCAACTGTCTCTGACTACAATATGTATGTATATATAATATTTGTTTTGTTTTATCAGTCCATGTCAGTATAGCACACAATGCAATGAAGCAAATATGCACTACAATAAACAATCACAAAAAATAATCTGAATGGCAGGAAATGTGGTTTATATATTATTGTTAAATTTACATTTTCATCACTCTTAAAAGGGACATATTAGATTACTGTTTGCAGAGCTAATTTATAGAAGATGTGTGCCCAAGCAACGAACCAAAACAAACAAAGAAACTGATTTAAAGGTACTTCCAGGACCATAATTTGTTTACATATAATGCTCAATAAATATTACTAAATAATACAAAGACACATTATTGTGAACTGGCATCTATACCTGCATTTATTCCAATCAGGATACGTGAAATTATGATCATCTCATAAGACCTAGCAGCTCTACTGGTCAGAGCCAAGAGTGCACCAGCAATTAGGAAAATATTATTCAACAGCAAACATTTCTTCCTTGGGTGGGGAAAACAAAACAAACATTTTTATCAGTTAGGGCAAGAGCCACATACTGACAGGCCACAAACTGTATTGGTGTATATTTTGGCCAATTTATTAATGGTTAAAATGCTGTATGCACCTCGCAGATACAGTAGAGAATAGGCAACTTGCTAGAGGAAATAATTAAACTGTCATTGCTCATAGGTGAAACCAAATTATCTTTGACAACCAATATTTCATGAATCCATGCTCAAATGTGTGATCTTTACATATGATATGCCTTTATTTAAAAACATTTGTAGTGTTTTTAATCAGACATAAACCTCTGGGTGTGTGTCTGAGTATGATAGAGTACAGTATATCATCAACCAGCATTCATGTTAGCAGCTACCAACAGGTTGATCATTCACTGTGGTTCCCACTAGATGCATGGTACAGTAGTCTTGTGTTCACACAACCCACGCATTCATACATAAGCATTGATGTTACATACCTCCCAAAGTGTATGGTCATAGGTCCAGCAATGAGGGACCCTGCCAAGCCCCCTAATGAGAAGATAGAGACAATAATTGTCCACACCAGTGTCACTTGGTAGTCCTGCAACTGGGTGTCCCAACGCTCCAGAAATGTCTCATTTATGAAGTCTTGGATGAACTGCAGGTATAGATATTATAGTTGGCGTTAAACTATTACAATCACCTTTGCTTTTTAGTGCAACATGATTAGCTGATCTGAATGAGGCGCTTTAATAGGTAAATCATCCACAGTGGATTACACTTTTTGAACTACATCCAAAATAGATTTGATTAAATAAACGATTAAAAAAAACACCAAAATTTATGTTTTGACACACTTGCATAAATAAACAAACACACAAACACACGTAACTTACAATAGTTGGGGCGTTCATTATGGCAAGGTTGTAGCCATACTGAAGCGTACCTCCAATAGCAGCTGATGTGACCATTAGCGCCAATGTACAAGCCTTACCCTGTACAATAGATCATTTAAAGATATATTTAATAGATGGCAATACAATGCGACAGGGTTTCATTATATCATTTTGCGTTTGTGTGCACACAAAAGTTTTCAGCAGAACAGAAAGTAGATATAATGTTACCTTTTCTGCCTTAACATCGATCATCATCATGCGGCCACTCTGCAAATTTGCTTATAAAAAAATTGTAGGATTCGGTCTAGGAGCGAAATCTAAAATCAATCGGTTCCATATTTCACTGATTTGTGCGTTTGAGAGAGTGAAGGACGGAGAGAAAGGAAGAGGGCGGGGGGGCAGACCATCAGATTTTCATGTGACACGGTGAGGTGTTGTTTTAACCAACCACTGACGGCAGAATGACAATGGTTGCGCCAGTTATTTAGGCTACTGTATGAAATAAGTATCAACTTAAGATAGCCTACTTCAACAGGGAGGGCTATCCTACTGCATTCTGCCAAATGTTCACACGGGCGCGCAGTTACAGCATACACTGGGTTAGGCCTATAGCCACGTGAAGTCAATCTTGACTTGTGGGCCTACTGATAGCCTTATTTAAAAATTTGATTAGGTAGGAAATAGATCTATGTGTGGGTGAGACTTAACCTGACATGCCAGAGGAATTGTTGTCACAAGTCCACGGCGAAATTAAACTGAAGCTCGCGAGACCAGGATGGTATCGCGAGGCTAGGTGAGACAGCCTTGAGTCCGATGTTGTCAACGCCACTATGCCTTTGACCAGCAGACGGCGCTGTATAACATCGTTTTTTTTTAAATGCTGTCTTTATAATCTCCCGTCAATGTTCATTAGACTATACACTAAAACGTCCCAAAAAATATATTCAGAAATGTAAGTTTAAAAAAGATTTTCCGGCATTGCTTTTATTTTGACTAAAGGTCAAATAATCTCACATGTGAAAAATGTTGGTGTGTTGCAGTGCAGATGATAGGGATTAGGTGTTAAAAGGGTGTTTTAAGGCTTTGCTGATGGCAGGTTTAGATGTGCACACTAGTTAACAATACAAAAAAACACACTTTTGCAAAGAAAAAAAAGTAGGCTGCAATGCATCTCTCTCTCTCTCTCTCTCTCTCTCTCTCTCTCTCTCTCTCTCTCTCTAAAAGGGTCTAGCTGCAGAAAGGCACTCTGGTGCAGAGGCACTGTCGGACATGTGGGCGGGGCAGGGGCACTCTATGCCCTGTGGGCGGGGCTTTGAAATTATGATCGTAATATAGGCTACTATTGAGTTGATTCCAAACTGGATTGTCTGTGGGTAATTATAGAATTAGGGTGACACTAGTCAGGCCAGAGACTTTATGTATATGAACAAAATGTATGCAATACTACATACGCAGTGGGGCACTAGTTAAACTACATTTCTG
>JAODUK010063291.1:5529-17394 GCA_027564635.1 Typhlichthys eigenmanni
AATGACAGCGGGGAAGTGGGGGCCCCCCCCCCCCCCACTTCACCCCCTCCTGCCAAAACTTGGGAGGAACCAGGAAGCTGCAAGGTGCACTGTGCCAGTGTGTGCAACACGTAATTGGTCTCCACCGGACACAGCTGCCCAGAGCTTCATTGTTTCCACTCCAATAGACAGAAACAAAACCAAAGCCTTAAAAGAAATAGCGCACACTTTTGTTTCTAAAGCAAGTACGTGATTCATGGGTCTAATGACAGGAATGAAGTCTAGGGCGGAGAGGAGATATTAAGTAGATTAGAGTTAAGATGAGACAGGTTTCATATATTACTAATGCAACATTTAAATTTTTACACAGTTATATGCAAACAGCCCACTGATATGTTTTAAAACAGAGTAAACATTAAATCAGCCGGTACATTATATAATACGTTAAAGGACACAGCAGTGACAGATTTGCCAATTGTTATAAAAGTGATTTAATTGAACATGTATTAACCCATTCTTTGCACAGCAAATAAAATCCATACAAATTTAAAATGGCATTTTACATTTTCAAATTTCGTACAGTGTGTGTCAAAATTCTTGTTTTTGAAAATGATATTGTATTATTATTTTCTATTCACACAATAACAATAACAAAGTCCTTTGCCTGCTTGGACTAAGAAATGCTGTTATTATTACACACCAATTCAACCAATACATATCTTTTTAAATATGAAGCAATATCAATACTTCAAAACACTCCCTTTTCATTGACAGCATGCAGGCCCCAGGCCTTAAGGTTTATAAAATATTAGTTAAATAAACATTTGACGGTCAACAGTGAATGACATACGATTGATAATTACTATATTGTCTTGCTAGTTGCTAATTTGCATGCAAAATGTTGTAAAGTAAAAAGTCAGTTTATACTTTTCATTGCCATCATTAAAGAGCACATTTCCCTTTATTTGCACTATTCATTATTAAAATCATCTCCCTCACAAACATGACCTTTAACCCCCTTTGAGACAGTTTTGTCTTTCTCTCTTCTCCTACATTCTTTATCAGTTCATTCTCTCACGTCACCAACCATCAAAAACACATTCTGTAACATCAACTCCATTATAGGAAACAATATTATGGCTTTCCCTCATATACGTAGTACATATCCTGCAACTAGTATTTAAACGGTCCCAAGATGTTGACCCTGTCCGTAATAATAATAATAATAATATGAATCTCTTAAGAATACCCAAATAACTTTCACGTTCACCAAGGTGACATTGGCGAATAAGTTACTCAGGAGGCTGCCAGTCAAAACCCAATCCGACGTTATTAACAGACGTTACATGCAGAGCCTCCCCGAGACACTGGAGTGGTTCTGATCCGCTACATTAACCGAGGCCCTGGCGCCAGACTCAAGATACCCAGGGGAGGGGGGGGGTCTTCTCAGCAGGCCTGCATGATCTGCTGGTAGGGCTGAGGAGCCCCCAGCACCTTGTAGCGCACCTTGGTGTTGGTGATAGCGCCGTGCTTCTGTCGCAAGTGGAGGCGCAGCTGGCTCTTGTGGCGGAAGTGGGTGTCACACTGGTCACACTGGGAAGAGGGGGGGGGGGGGGGTCGAGAGGTCAGCGGGCTCAGACAGCACAAGCACCCACCGTGTGTTATTGTGCTGTGTGTATTGTTGTACTGTACACTGTGTATTGTATTGTACTGCACACTATATACTGTATGTGTGTATATATATATATATATATATATATATATATATAGCGCCCCCTGGAGCCCAAGGTAATCACTATTGAGCAGTGTGAGCATCTATGTTTACAGTAACATTTACATTTATGGCACTATCTACGAGAGCAAAAGCAATGAGAGCATCCACCCCCAGGGAAAGGGGGGGGGGGGTTAGACTCACAGCGTAGGGCTTCTCCCCAGTGTGAATGCGCAGGTGGCTCTTTAGGGTCTGCAGGTGGCGGAAGCGTGTGCCACAGGTGTGGCAGGGGTACGGTTTCTCCCCGGTGTGGATCAGGACGTGGGCCCTGAGGTGGGCCACCTGTCGCCATGGCAACGAACAAATTAAGCAGTTATGTCGCATGGACAAACTTCGTCATTACAACATATAGTAATTATTTAAAGGTATTATATGCAGTATTTTCAACATTAAATAGCAGCAAACAACTATTTTCTAAGATATAGTGTGGTAATTGTGTGACAATAGTGGCATCCTGATTGGAACAACTCAGTTTTTTGTTTTCTTAGCCAATCTGGCCGCTCATGCATGTAAGTGTGTGTGTGTGTGTGTGTGTCCATGAAGCATTTGTTTTGGTCTGAGATGCCGGTGCTCTAGTATGACATCTAGTGGTCAAAAGTCATATAGAGTTACTTTAAGATTTACATTCACCAGAGACCCATTGAACTCAAGACCCTTAGCCAATACACAAACACACGCTTAGTTAGGTCCGTTACCTGAACAAAGCGAGTGCCGCACGTGTCACAGCGGTAAGGCTTCTCTCCCGAGTGGATACGAGAGTGAGTCTTCAGGTTGGCTGGTCGGTTGAACTGGGCGCTGCAGACATTACAGCGATAGGGCCGGTCACCTGTCAGGACAACGTGTCAGATTAGCCCTCAGGAACAGTGTTGGGCAAGTTACTTTAAGTTGTAATACTTTACTAGTTACTTATTACTCTTTCAAAAATGTATAATATTACTTTACTTATTACTGGGCGTTTATTGCTTATTACCTGTGTAGCCAGCTCATTTTAGAACTGAATCCTCTTTATTGGAACGATAATTAACCTTAGGAGTCAACAATCAGCCAAAGTGAAAACATTGCAGCCTCTCAACCAGATGATTGGACGGGTTGGTTCAATTAGCCTACCCTAAGTTTGCTAGGACCAGACATCTTGTTTTTGTAACGCAGTAACTATTAGTTACTTGGACTAATAATTGTAATATTATTACTGTTTTGGAAATAGTAATTAGTTACACCATTTGTTACTGAAAAAAATTAATAATATTACAGTTACTGCCCATCACTGCTCAGGAAGGACGACAGCTAGCAGCTAACTGTACCGGGGTTAACTGTACCGCACCTGCAATAGCCTTGGTTCCGACAAGGTTGCCAGGGTAACAGTACGGCATGTAATAGCTCTCGCTCTTGATTGGCTGTGGGCTGTGGGGCATCACCCCTGGTTCGGTGGAGGACATGATGCACGATGACACTGAGGAAATGAGACAAAATACCGTTTCATGAGGTTATTCATCATCACAACTATCTCTATATATGTAACAATGAAATGTATTGTCACAACTATCTCTACATATGTAACAATAAAATGTATTGTCACAACTATTTCTACATATGTAACCATGAAATGTATCGTCACAACTATCTCTACATATCGTCACCTTCCTAAAATAATGGCCTAAGTAATTTTTTGACATTTTTTTTTTTGCATACACCATCTTCTCATGACGCTGGCCACCTCTGGTAAAATCGCATACATCCTCAGATCTTGCGATTCTACCTGTGGCCTATTTATAATAACAATATATATATATGAAAAAATGACATAGGCCATTATTTTAGGAAGGTGACGATATGTAACAATGAAATGTATCGTCACAACTATCTCTACATATGTAACAATGAAATGTATCATTGTGCTTAAGATTCATATTTTTGCTGTTGTGGACATGTGAGACATGTACTGTTCCCTACCTGTTCCCGCCTTTTGACCGGAATGTTCCTTTGGGTGTTCCACAGAGGGGGGTGGCCCAAGGGGAGGGGCTTGGCCAGAACCCTCGTAGCAGGAGGCCTGCCCCTGTCTAAATTAAAATAATAACTAATAATAGTTATTATTATTATTATTAATAATAATAATAATAATAATAATAATAATATTAAATAATAATAATAATGAATAAATAATAATAAATAATAATAATAAAATAAATAATAATAATAATTATTATTATTATTAATAATAGTAGTAATAATAATAATAATAATAATACATAAATAATAATAATACATAATATTAATATTATCATTATTTAATATTATTATTAATAATAAATAATAATAAAATATAAAATATTAATTATTATGATTATTAATAATAGTAATAATAATAATAATAATAATAATAATAATAATAATAATAATAAATAATACGCATGCATTAGTTAATGTTGAAGATAATTTTAACTGCACAGTTTTACACAAACACACCTATCAATCTGACCATGCACTTCTCCAAACGACGCCTCTGTGGTTGCTTTGGGGGTGACGGTCATCCTATTGGAGGTGGGCGTTCGCTGTCCCTCTGGCTCCTCCTCTTTCACCGTGGTAACAGCACAGAGAGGGTTTAGGACGATGTACTTGTATTTCTTCCAATTACAAGCCTTGGGGTCTAGCGTGCGTTTCACATCACTCTGGAAAATTAATATCGAAACCATCTATGTCAATTAGTGGGAAGATTTGCATCACTGTATAAGAGGGCTAAATGCTAATTTTGTCTAATATTTTGTATTTAAAAACAGGAACCAAAAACTACCGTATTACGTTATTTTAATAGGCGTAGGGCATAGTAAGTCTCAAATCAAAACTCAAATCAAAACAAAAACATCTCTCCCTTCAATTACATACTGTATGGTGCTTCCTCAGAAGCTCCGCACATTGTAAATGCATTGTGAAGGCTAGGATGTTGTTGTGTGCAGTCTGCACCACTTTGTGTCTACGGAACCAGGGCTGTGTAGAAGTACCCGATTATTGTTTCAGCACGCACAAAGAACCGTAAGCTAGCTAAATGCAAGGAGATATTTGGTGACGTATTACTAGCTTACAATTGCTTACTATACCTTTAAATGAGGAGTGTAAAATCTACATTTGTGGCCATTATAACACATAAGGATGTATACTTTCAAGGGGGGAGGGGCTTATTGTCATGTTTTCGGCCATACCGTGGGTGGTTTAGAGAGGCTGCAGGTGTTGGACTCAGGGGGAGAGTTGGGCTGGAGGTTGGAGCGGGAGGGGCTGTCTGGAGAAGGGGTAGGGGTGGCTGAGAGGGACGAGTCCGGCTCCAGCTTCAGCCCCTGTGACCTGGGCTGGCAGGTCGGGAAAGCCCCTGGCTGCAGGGAAAGGCCCATCTCCCTGGGGACCCTGGTGGAGAAACACAGGAAGCGGCGTGATAAGCCGGACTTGTCGACGGACAAAGGGGGACGCAAACAATAACACCATCGAGACACACTCAGCACACACACACACACACCTCACAGATAGAGATGGGTTCACCAGTGCCTTGCACACACACATGCTCAGTCACAGTCACGCGTGCACACACACACACACACACACACACACACACACACAATTAATATTTGCTAACTTCACTACACTATGGAACAATGGCAGAACAGGTCAGAACAAAAACTCAATATAAACAATCGTGGTAGGAACACATATGCAAAGCGCACAGAATACCCTTTGCCCTTTCCTCCTTCATTCTTCCTCTCACCTGGCTACAGCAGCTGTCGGCTGGGCTGGGGTCCTTGGCTGGGGGGCCGCGTTAGGCTTAGGGCCCCTCTGGGGGGCCACAGAAGCCACAGACACGCTGGAGTCCAGCTCCAATCCAGGATGAGCTGCACTCATCCTCTCCCTGTGGGCAGAGGAGGAAACATCAGCCAGGGCTGCCACACTGTTATCACTCTTAAAGGGACAGCACACCGCTTTTACTCTTAAAGGGACAGCACACTATTATCACTGTTAAAGGGACAGCACACCAATATCACTCTTAAAGGGACAGCACACCGCTTTTACTCTTAAAGGGACAGCACACTATTATCACTGTTAAAGGGACAGCACACCAATATCACTCTTAAAGGGACAGCACACCGCTTTTACTCTTAAAGGGACAGCACACTGATAACACTCTTAAAGGGACAGCACACCGCGTTTACTCTTAAAGGGACAGCACACTGTTATCACTATTAAAGGGACAACACATTGCTTTTACTCTTAAAGGGACAGCACACTACTATCACTCTTAAAGGGACAACACATTGCTTTTACTCTTAAAGGGACAGAACACTACTATCACTCTTAAAGGGACAGCACATCGCTTTTACTCTTAAAGGGACAGCACACCATGTTAGCCCCCACCTGACCCCCATGTCAGCCCCCAACTTGACCCCCATGTCAGCCCCCACCTGTGTGTCTGCATGAAGGTGCGGCAGGCGGTGGCCACGTGGTCCATCTGGAGGTAGGCGGCCGCGGCCAGGACCCCGGGGGCGCTGCGTGTGGTCAGCGGGAGGCGGGAGGTGTACATGAAGTCCAGCAGCAGGGATACGCAGGCCGGCTCCAGGCCGCCGGGTAGCGACACACTCAGCATCTGGTCACCGCGGCAACCGCCGTCGCCGTGGGGCAGCAGGCGGCGCGAGTAGAGCGAGTAGAAGAGGCCGCTGTGGGAATGGGGGATGGGGGGGGGGGGGTTCAAGGTGAGATGTGAAACTGCAATAAGTGTCCATTATTGTGTCCGGCAGGACATAAGGCAAAATGGCGGAACGAAGATGATGACTGGTCTTGGTAGAAAACAGGAAAGAGTGTAATTAGGGGGAGGGGGTGCAAAGAAGAGAAAACATTGTGAGCTGAGGACAGATGGACGGAGAGTGAAGGGTAGGAACAAAAACAGGATGGCAGAGATGAAGGAGCCGTGAGTGAGTCAGAGAAACAGTAGAAATGAGGACATGAATTAACACTATAAACTGGACAGAATATTTTGCTCTTTTCCGGGCATTTTTAACACTAGCATACACATTAAGCAACAGTGGGGGGGAAAAGAAAAGCTATACTGCATGCACTGATGAAAATATACATGTGTTGCTATGATACAATGAGGCAACATAAGAAATTATTTGCATTTGGTTTCATGGTAAACATAACGCCAAAAGTCCTTTTCCTTTCTTACTAGAAAGAAAGGCGTGCGTTGTTATTTGTCATTTTATTAATTCTCACATTTTAAATGGCCCTCCGCAGTACCAACCTGCAGGCTACGAGCACGGCACAGTGGGCACGCAGCTGGACCGCGCCCACGACCAGGGTGGCGTCCGTCAGCACGTTCCGGTGCCGCAGCTCGTTCAGGTTCAGCAGGACGTCGCTGGAGTGCCGCGTAAACTCCTTCACGTATCCCTCCGCCGGGGCCACAGCACACAGCTCCCACTTGCGGTCAGACCTGTGTGTTTCCACGGCATCCGTCATGCTCGGCCCTAGCTACGACGGAGAGGACGATACTCTGTCAAATCAGCTTCTGTGACACATGAATGTCAAACCAGGGGATCATTAAAGGGTTATTTTATCTTTCAGGTCAGTGCGTGAATCATTCAGTGAGTATTTCAACCAAGTCATCAGCATGTACTGTGAATTTAATGTTGAATTGTGCATACATTAGACCGTGTGTACAGTATTAGTCTAATTTAGCAATGAAGTCTTTGGAGACTGGTTGGTGTTTGGACATATGAAGTGTTCTGACATAGACATACCTTTGTTTATTGAGTAGAATAAATATAGAGTGTCCCAGACACATCTGTTAGGTGAGACCAGCTCCCTGCTCGTACCTGCGAAATGAACATTTCGCATAAAGAAATGACGTAGCAAAGTCATTCAAAATGAATAGTTAATTAAATGTAAGAAAAACAAAACAATAGGAAAAACCAATGATGAAAAATCCTATATGAAAACACACATGAGCTGTCCCCATAGAGATCTTGCTAATATGTTACCTGGTTCCTTCATTTAACTAAAGGAATACTAAGATTTCCAATATTGTTTACATTATCCACACAGAATAATGACAAAGCAATAACACCCCTCATTAAGAAATGTACAATGTAGCAAGGAATGCTAAAAATGATTTAGCCTAAATAAATAAAAAACACAAACAACTAAACAACATCAACAACAATTAAAACAACCCCCCCCCCCCTTCCTCCCCTAACTCACCCCGACCAGCAGGGACGAGAACTAATGTGGTCCTTGCTGACTTCAAA
The DNA here is from genome assembly GCA_027564635.1 of Typhlichthys eigenmanni. Classification (NCBI taxonomy): domain Eukaryota; kingdom Metazoa; phylum Chordata; class Actinopteri; order Percopsiformes; family Amblyopsidae; genus Typhlichthys; species Typhlichthys eigenmanni. The sequence goes on from JAODUK010063291.1 coordinate 13,555, forward strand.
CCTCCGCTGTCAGTTTCCAACAACAAGGCGTCTCTGTTACGGTTCAGTCACTGCCTTCACCGGCTCTGGGTCCGTCTGTGAGGGCTGGCCCAAAGGATGGGAGCTCTTTATAATGTTTCTCGGGAAGCTCGGATACAACCTCCTTCCTCTTTCCTCAACGGCCCACGCGTAGCCTGGAAGCAAAGCAGGAAAAGGCCTCGGCCCGGACCCTAGGCTCCAAGTATTTTTAGTGGGCTATTAGTTTTTCTAACCGCACAGCACTCTACAAAGTAATGGCAGGAAAGCGTGTCGTGTTTTCATGCCACGCTGAACAAATATATTTGTGAGGACCCATGGGGCGGCCAGCTACGTGCCTGGCTCTCCAGGAGCGCGTCCAACCAAATCCCCCACCAACGCTTTCATCCATTCACCCTCTCCAGGACACAGGAAACTATCTGAGAGGAAGCTGAAACACTACCTACTTGTTAAATAAACTAACTTTGACGCTGCAATGGACAGATGCCACAGTGGTTCCTGTTCTTGAATACTTCTTCACTACACAAGTAGCCTCCCCATGCACAACTATCAGAACATTCCATCCATTCACTGGGAGATGGCAAAACATTGCAAAATGATTTCATTAAAGTGAAGGAAAACTTGGCATAATGGCCACCCCTTCTGGTCAGGGGACGCCACTGCAATCTATTTGACAGCTGTCATTATTTTGACACCTGATAACTTTTCTTGCCTAGTTACACAAAACATCTACGCACTTGTCACTGGTGGAGAGGCTGAAAGGGTCTTTTACAATGCATCTCTACATACAGTACAGTATGTTCTCACAATTTACTGCCAATAAAGTAAACATAATGTATAGGCAAATCCAATAAATCCCACGGTATGCTAATACAGCAAGCAACTGTAACCTAATACACTTGTTGTCAATAAGCTCCTTGTGGTCCGCCATCTTACCGTTCTCTGTGCATGTTGAAAACATAACGCAGTACTTACACAGCACTCACTCCATAAAGAGGAACACAGACAATGTGTGGGGGCAGATCTCCTGAAGGAGCACCCTGTGGCATTGAAGGGACAATTGTTTTGACTGAGTTAAAACATAAACAGCTTTCTTCAGAATGACTTATACCTATACGTAAAAGCAGCTAAACGCTCATATTTAACCAGTCACAAATGTACATGCACAAACATGTGTGACTGCAGACGTGGGAAAAGTCAAGTAAATGTATGACTCGGTCCTGCATAACCTGCAGGCTGGCTGCCTGAGGGGTAGTGGAAATAATATGAAGGAAGGAGGGATGGAATAGGGGCGTTCAGTCCTATAAAATCAAGAGGATACCCTCTCCTGGTTGTGAAAAACAACCTCAACTCCCATAACGGCTAGAAATGCAGCGGACAGATGTGCAAGAACTGACTCTCTCTCTCACACGCACGCGTGCACACACACACACACACACTCACACTCACACGCACACACGCATGCACACACGCACAGACACACACACACACTCGCCTGCGCAGGACATCCGTCAATAATAAAACCGTCCAGCCACACAGGAGACAAGGGCGGATGGATCGATTACAACTGTTCAATTGTCACCGATTCCGATCCAGCTATTTAAGTCAGTATCGGACCGATTTCCGATCTCAGTATCGTATCGCTGCCATCCCTAAAAAATGCACCGTGAATCGTTTTTCCTTTACATTAAAGCACTGTATCTCTCACAGGGAAAAAACTCACCTATTTATTACTACGAATAAAATGCATTACACATGAAGAGCATAAAATAATCCTTTCGATTCACATCAGGCTGTTTATTAAAGTGTCATGACCCTACTCGTGTGATGTACAATAACATGCACCGACAACATGACCATGTTTGGTTATGAGTCGTTTGAAATGTGAAACGGAAGCAGAGCATTCACGAGGGGTGTTGAGCGCGTGTGCACGTCGCTTGGGTTTTTTGTTTTGTTTTGTTTGTGTGGGGGTCGGCTCAATTGTTGTGCTTTGTGAAAGATAGAGAAAAAAAAAAAGAAACTAAAAAATAAGGAAAACAGCGTTTAAGAAAACAGAGAGGGAGATGTGGGTCTCGGCTACTTCCAGGCATTGTGAGAAAAACGGATGAGGGGAGGTTGAGGGGAGGGTGGAGAGATGCTGAGGGGAGTGTGGCGTGGTTGAAGGGATGGTGGGGAGCGGTTGAGAAAAAGGTGTGAACATTTCTGAATAGGCTAAGCAAAGGGCGGAAGCCATTAAGTGTGTCCCCTTGGCATGACCAGGCTAATCGAGGCTTCCTGCGTTTAGTTCTCCTATCAATGCCCATCAAAAGCAACCACTGGTGGCTGAGCCTCTTGAACACAGATTCAACTTCTATATCTTCCTTTATATCTATTTTCTGCCACAGTGATACCAGATATATGCCAATGACACCAGGGTTGAGTAGGTTTAAATGTAATCTGTTACAGTTACTAATTACCAGATTAAAATTATAATCAGTAATGTAATTTTTGGATTACCTAAATTTAGTAACATAATCTGATTACTTTCCATTACTTATATATTACTTCACACGTAAACATTGTTCTTTGAAATGCCATCCAAAGCAATTTACTGCATTGGCGCGCCAAATGTTTCTACTTTTTTACCGTATATGTTGTGCAGGCGATCATATTAAAGTAGGACTTTATTTCAATTATTGATTGACGTTAATGAAAGGTAAATACGAGTAGATTAAATTGTTTTATGCATTTTGTTCTGCAAACTTTCTTTTTACATTTGAAAGTAGTCCTAGAAGTAATCATCTAATAAAAATAAAAAAATACCTGGAATCTGATTCCACTATTTTATCTGGTAACTGTAATGGATTACAGTTACTGTTTTTTTTTTGGTAATCAGATTACAAGTAATTGATTACATGTAATATGTTACTTCCCAACCCTGAATGACACCTCCAAAGGGGATTTTAAGTCCTTTTTAAATTACTCCAACGACAAAGTTCAACTGAGGTGAAAAGTAAAATCCTAAAACGCTTAAGAAAGATCTTATCAATCAATTGTAAGGATGAAAATCGATTTGTTTTCACACAGGGACAACTCTGCCATGTCTCCATGACTGGAACACATTAAATATAGGGCTGTAATGTTGGTTTCCTGAATTTTGCTAATGTACGGTATGTGTCGAAGCCATGCTTATGCGTTCAACAGCTGTATGGTGCCATGCTGTTGACAAGAACGGGCCTTAGTGCCACCAGTTGCAGCGGCACAACACAACAGAAGCACATAAACGGTGTCTTCCTGCGATTGCAGAGGACTGCGGACATATAAGGACAAACACTATGGGAAGGAAAGAGGAGGAGGAGGAGGAGGTGGGATTTGTCCCAGAGACTAGCCTAAATTGTTTGTCCTCTGTGGAAGTGGTGGGAATTAATTACTTTCAGAAAAAGTCCCTTTGAAGTATATGGAAATAAATGTGGGGGGTTGTCAGTATAGCGTGCTTCTGCAGAGACATGGAACAGCGGGGTGGGAGTAGGCTACAGTTTACCTTTGTATTCTAGGCCTCAAAATAAGTATGTTCATGGATCCCATTTAACCCACTGTACATGCCCTCAGATAACCAACAAATGATGTAGTGAGTAAGTGTAGCTTTAATCACTAATCTTTATGTATATTTAATAATTGTAACGTGAATCATGTAAGTCAGTTCAGATCAACTTATTTACTGAATTCCTTTACGATAAGCAGAAAAGGCAGACGTCTACTAATATATATTATGTAATGCTTAGAGTCGTCAATAAAAGATAACGGGACAAGAAGGTCGTTAGTAAACTAAGGCTTCCGTTTATGGAC
>JAODUK010063302.1:2405-17392 GCA_027564635.1 Typhlichthys eigenmanni
CCCACCCCCCTCCCTCCCTCCCTCCCTTCCACCTACTCACCCCCCTCACCCCCGGTAAGCCACGTTGGCAGGCATGCCTGCCCGCCTCGGGAAGGGAACGGGTCACGTTCTGCAGCAAACTTGCCCTAAAACGCTCTGCTGACGGGGTTATCTGTACAAGTAGATCTGAACCCGATTATTGTATTCTCTTTCTCTCTCTCTCGCTCTCTCTCTCTCTAACCCCACCCCCACCCCCCTCTCCCTCAGGTACTTCATTAGCATACTCTACATACATATATATTGGCTTCCGATGGAATTTCAGGAACCCACTGCTGGTATATTGCTGCAGGGCACCGCCAGGCAAGGAGCTCTGGAGTTCAGCGCGTGTGTGTGTGTGTGTGTGTGTGTGTGTGTGTGTGTGTGTGTGGGCACCAGAAGCAGGTCGTTGGCACTGTGCCACTGTATAATTATATCACGAGGGCAGTTAGGGGGACTACAGATTAGTACAGATTATACACATTATGATGTAGGTGGTGGTGGCTGGACAGTCCGGCTTTAAAGATGCATTTGAACATTCTATTTTGTTTTGTATGATCATATACAGTATGTCTAATATACTGTATCTAGTAACATTAATTTCATTGCTATTGCTAATGTGTGACTTGGTTTTGCTGACAGAACTGAAGAAAAGTAAGAATGTACTGTAGCCTTTCCGGTCAAATTGTTTACTGGTTGTACACGTCGGAATTTAGAAAGCTACTGTATGTATTTATGAAATAAATATACATTTTTTAATAAAGGTCTGCTAAAATGAAAGCAAATGTACCGATTGAGCTGAATAAATGACTTTGTGATCCATATATTGTGAAGACTTGTCGGTGATGAGGTGAGTGCAGGCGCAGAATAAGGAAGCTCAGACAGTGTAGGCTAAGAAAGAGCAGTAGTGCTCGTAACGTTTTAATCAAAGATCGTGCGAACGCCATCGCAGGCGACAAACAGGCACTAACACGACAATCACGGACACTGACAAGACGAACAAGAAAACAGATATAGCCCTGATGGGCAGCAGGTGACATGGATTGCGCTCTCCTGCACGTGTGGCAGGCGTGTCAGGAGATGAGCATGTACGGGTCTGAGGTCAGAACGCCGGAGAGGAAGACCGAGGGAGGCGGTCACTCGGCCCCGCCACCTCGGGCGTTTCATATATATAGTGCATTTTTCCAAGAGAGGGTAATTGCTCAACGAAAGAGCTCAAACGCTTAGCTTTGATAAGCTCATGCACACACAAATAAAAGTGTGGTATCGCATGCACCTCACAGTCAGCAAATTGAACATGATTTTGCAGCGCTTCTTCCATCAATTAATCATGTAAAAGCATTCAGAGGTATTTGTGATTACACTGACTTTATTCACCATGTCTGTGAAGCACTTTGTGTTTAATATGATTTCAACTTTAAAGTTGTTCACTGCTATAAAACTCGAAGTTGAATCTGCTTGGTTTGCTGTTTCACGGCTAAGTCTACCCAGTAACACAGATATACTTAACGTCTGTTGGTCTATTTTTAACTGGTGTTAAAACATTTTATTTTTAACTGTGTTTTAATTCTCCAAGCAGAACCACACGGTGTGAAACTGAACCTGACCTGCGTATTAATTATACTTAACGCTGCACTGTGGCTGGGTGTTAGAAATGTGAAAGCCAGTTAGGAAACAATGTTCAGTTCATGAAGTATAATCATATCAGCTCTCTTCGCCTCCCAAGTGAGAAAATACAGAATCCATCACACGAGGAGTAGATTAAATGGAGTTAAACGCTTGCTCGCGTTCCATCAACCGGACGTCAATGCTTCTCAAATCTTTATGGGGGTATGAAAGAAGGCATGGTCAATGTATTGTTCTGATGGATCTGTCTCTTTAGCTGGCGAAGCGCGCGGGTGCTTTTCCTATTGAGCAGTCAAGCCTTGGATGACTACATCTCTCCATGTGACCACTGCCTGATGTGCACAGGGCTGAAGTCAATGGGTTACATATACGAACTGAGTAAGTGTACTTGCGGCCAGGCCATATCTACGGTCCGCTATACTGAGCTTGTTATATACTGTTTGTCCAGTGTGTTTGGACACACTGTGTAGTTATACGGTACAAGCACATCTCTGACTCTCCTACAGGCCGTGTGAGTTCATGTTGCACCTGTTGGGCCTGAGTACTGACACCTTCCTAAAAGGTATAGTCAGCGATTGTAAGATAATACTCTTTTTGTGACCCGCGGTCATGGCATTGAAGGGAGAGGTGTTTTTGTTGCCTTCAAATGTCAACACTCAACCATCCCTAACTTCACATTTAGGGCCTCATGTACTAAAGCGTGTTAGCGCCTGATTTAGGCGTAATTTCATCGCACAAAAAATGGTATTGCACTGTATGTACGAATGCACGTGGCTAAAACTTAATTCTGCCTGCTGAAAAAACACAGGATCGCAAGTTGCGAGTGTGCGCGTTTCTTTGAACAAGGAAAGCATGCAATGGCAAGATGGAGAGACGTGCTGAAGACTTTGATTGCTTCTGTGGTGTTATAATACATTTCTTTAAATGCGATAGGCTATAGTCACCCAAACATAATTATTTTGGGGTAGAATTAGGTTACTGTTATCTTTAGGTTTGACAGTACATATAGACAAGTAGGCTATTTATAAAAAGGTCTACTTCATGATGGTTAAACGTGTTTTCTTCTGAGTATGATGTTCCATTGCTTTCGGGTGCCGCAGATATTTAGTGAATTTGATAAAAAGGATATTAGCTTACAATTAGCTTGCAACAGCTGACTATACCTTTAAGTCTATACCTTTAATATTAATTTATTGTACAGTATACACAGTGCAGTAGGACATACTAAGGAAATTGTTCACCAGCTAACAGCTTAAATTGTTAGAGTTTGAGGTCGTTGTCAAACATACTGGCTAGCGTGTCAGCAGAGTGGGTTTTTGTACAAACTATTATTCTTCGATTCCGTGAGCAGCCTGCTGCTGTACAGTGTGTAGACTTGACACTTCACAGCAGAACATGTCACACAGCGCAGTATGTTGGCCCAGAATGGCTTCCTCGTGCACACTCTACTGACAGGGCAGAGGACAACCCGTCTAGACTGACTCCACACTGATGCAACACCTGAAAGTGGGTACACCCCCTCCCCCCACCCCACCCCCCTTCTTCCGCAGCCCCCTTCTTTGTGGGTGGAATTGAATTTCTGCATGCTGCGTGAAGAAGTAAAGGAATGTGAAGAGGAGGAGTTTCAGGGCAAAACCGCCCTCCGGAAAGCACCCATTAGAAAAACCACACACACACACACCCTATATTTTAAAGACCATTTTTAACTGGGCACTATTTTAGAATGCTATACCTGGCCTCAGCCCCCCTGTGGTGTGACGGCATTACCGCTAGCCGCCCACGGGGCTAAGGGCCGCGGTGCGCTAGCTAACGGTGATCGAGTAAAGCCACACTGATTGGACGCAGTGGATGTGACTGTGTATTTGGTGCAGGCTATGAGACGTACGGTGGTGCATACCCTGCACGATCAGAGATGGGAAAATCAACCTGTTTTGGTTGTTAGTTTTTTTCCCCCCTCAAAGCGAATGCGGGGAAGCTATGTGGTACCGTAGAGTTCTAGCTAACCTGCTGTGTTTTTCCGCTGAACTATTTTCAGTAATGAGGTTTAAAGGGGCTATGTCTTGAGGCATGTCTAATGCATTCATTGGCATCATGCTGAGAATATTGTTTAATTAATCCTGCCTGTATTGACTTGGGATTCCTCTCTTGGCTCCCTGCGTGTGGATATGGAGTTGTTTATCTGTCTGTAGACAAGGCTGAGTGCTGGAGACAATGAGTGGCAGAGAGTCATCACTAAACAAGTTAGAAGGAAAGCCCTCCAAAGTTTTGCAAGGATTGTCATAATGGCATTTTAAAGGTGCCATATATTTAAACTGACAGCAGCTAAATGAAAGCTGTCAGTGCTTTATAGTGCTGCGGTACACGACTATGATGCTCTGTTATATTGATAGGTAATAACAAAAAACGGTGTGGAATAATTACAGCGGCCATATGGGAAAAGATTGCCATTCGTAGGTCTCCGGTTTAGGTCCATTATTATGGCTCCTGTAACATGCCCTTGAGCAAGAACAAAGTTCTACCGGTTCCCTCTCTGTAAAAAGCTGTTGAGCCAGGGGTGATGCAAGAGTGTCTGGGGGCCCAAGGCAAAGAGGCGAATGAGGCCCTTTACAACAACGTCCGTGCCTCTTTCCATGTAGTGCCTTGGGGCGGCAGAACAAATAGATTTAAGTGTGACTGCACCCCAGCTTTGAGCCTGACTCCACCTTTATTAAAGTGTCACTGCCCCCCAGCTCTGAGCCTGACTCCACCTTTATTAAAGTGTGACTGCCCCCCAGCTCTGAGCCTGACTCCACCCACTACAACTTTGAAAATGTGTCATGGAGCTGTGTGATGGGAGGGGAGGGGCTGAGAAGGGGACCCCCGTTAACATTTGAAATTGATGAACGTACTAAGGGCCGGATTTACTAACATCCCAAATAAAGAGTGCTAAATTGAGTGGGCATGGTATAATATTGCATGTGTAATTTTTTGTATGTATTACGGGTGATCAACTAAGAATTATTGCAAAAATGACATCCGGTGCAAGGTGCCGTGGAGGTGGCAGTATTTAATGTTTTAATGGTTTCCCGCCGTGGAGAGTCGGGACGCAATGCAGTCTGTCAATACGATGGAATCAGAGGAATTGGAGACAAATGAACATATTGGGGAGCTACAGCAAAGATGTGAATGTAACGAGAAAAAACACCATAAGGGAGAGTGTCTGTGAGAAAGTAAATGCCTTAGGTATGTCGAAGTCGAACCCTTTATTAATCTAGCAATACGTGGGTCTATCTGCGTTTGTGAACAGCGTAAGCACGGCCCCATAGACCATTATTGAAGCTGAGCGTCAATGGGATCCTATGAGAGATTCAAGTGCGCTCTGTGTCTATGGTGACAATATCAACGTTAATTGGACAACAGGCCAAAACGCGCCATTTTGAGTCCCGCCCGGAAGCTGAGCTTTAATGGTGGCCTAAGAGAGCATCTCCCCATAGGAAAACACATCTCATCGTTTATTGGACAGGCTTTCGTTAATGCAATTTTGTCCCGCCTCGAAGCTCAGTTCTTTGTGATTATTGGCAGACATCACAATGAGGGCAGACCCCTTAATAAACAGCCAATCATTGACAGAAAGACGTTCTGCTCCGTTCATATACAGGAAATCACAGAGTGCTCGATACAGCACCGAGACGGTTCCTATTGTAATTAGGCCTGCTTTGTTTTGTGATTTTTGATTTTAACTTGCAACATTGATCTGCTTTTTATGCAACATGGCAGACATAATGTTGTTTAACAGATTAATTAGAGTAGTCAGTTGATTAGGCCAAAGGCTACTTCAGGAAAGGCTTTAATATTAATGCCCACCAGTGATTTAATTCAATAGCAATTATTTCAGCCATGTTGTAGCTACATATTTGTGTTCCTCTGTTTCTGAAAGGACCAGACGCCACAGGTGAGACCCCGTATATGAATGTGCATAATGTTATTTTTTTCTCCTTGTTGTTGTTTAAGGTAGGCTATAGTATATGATTTAAATTCGGTCCCCAATAACAACACACACCTACGCCCCCCACCCATCCAACAACACACATCTCACACACACACACACACACATTTATTCCCGATGGAATACAGTAGGCCTATTGTGTACTGTAAGTTCTGGGAAGCACATATTCAACGTTTTTCATGCAGGTTTACTATTATTCTAAGGAAAACAATGTATCTCTCAGTCCCAACCACAGCCCCCAGTTTGCACGTATTAAATATAGATGCTGTCGCAATCACCTGCAATAGCTTTTAGGCTTGACAGATCACATTGCATGAAGTAAATACATATTTGCATGTTACCCTCCCATTATTTTTCACATTAACATTGAAACGCCCCAAATTGCATATTCATTGAGGCAAACATAGCAAATGAACAATACATGTTATATGCACTTTTGAAAGCTGTCATCCTCCGTACACACCGTTATTAGATGAGCTTACGTGCTATCTCCCGAGTGCTATCAAGTTTGCACAGGTTTTTTACTCACGCAAAGCTTAAATAAATCTGTCCCTAAGCGTACCGATGAAAACCAGCCAGGTCCTGGGATGATTCTTAACCAATATGACGTGTAGTTCTGTTTTTAGGCGATAAAGTGCAGATTTTGAAAAAACAGGACTTTTGTCAATTTTAACACCAGCAATGATGTGTTTCATCACAGATCAATCCTATTACTTTGTTTACAGGTAAAAAGAAAATAACATTTTAGGGTGCAGTTACACTTTTAGAAATGTTAGTTTGAACAGCCACAGACATGCGTGGGTCCCAGACTTGGGGGGAGGGGTTGAATATGTTGTTGCAATACTGCACATTGCAGGTGATCAGTGGGGGTGATGTGTTGTTGTTCTGGACAACTGTTCAGGGGCCGTTGTGGGGCCACTCCCAGCTCTGGGCCCCATGTACTTGCCTGGCTTGCCTGCCCATATTCCTACGCCTCTTCTGTTTCTATGTAAAATATTAAGTAATTAAGTAATGCTAAACAATAATTGGGTGAGTAAATTGGATTACACAAACATTTATTTACACCCATATTGTCAATAATAAGTCAAATTGAGGTAATGCGGACCCTTTCTAGCAGACCTTTTACTTAGGTGGGTTCAGAGATTATAAGATAATACACTATTTGTCAAATTTAGCGAATATCTGCTGACAGGCGGAGATTCTGAGAGAGTTTGTTTTGATTTGAGCTCGACGTTAGCAAGCTTTCTCGGGAAGAGTGGCACGTACCTTTTTAAGAGTTAGCGCAGCAGCATGTACAGTGAGTAACGCAGATGCATTAACCGCCACGGTGTGTGTGTTCGTGTGTGTGTGCGTGCTCAGCTGGACCCAGGCAACACGGGCTTCATCGCAGTGGAGAACTTCGCCAGCCTGGTGGAGCACCATGAGCTGGAGCTGGACCCGTCCAAGCTGGACATGCTGTTCGCCCTCGTCCACTGCAACGAGGACGGGCAGGTGTGCTACCAGGAGCTAATCGAGCTGGTGAGCACGCACGCACGCACACACACATGCGCACACACACACACGTATTGTAGACACACACACAACGACAGACACACACGCACACACACACACACACACACACACACACACACACGCACACGTATTGTAGACACACAAAAACACACACATATTGTAGACACACACACACAACGACAGACACATGCGCACACACACACATACACACACACGTATTGTAGACACACACACAACGACAGACACACACACACACACACACACACAGTATATACTGTAGACACACACACATATGGCCGATACAAACACAGAGGAAAAACACTATAATGCACACACTGATGCTGTTGTGTGGTTATGTGTAAGCATAGGAAACATAGCCCTGCAATAAAAAGACAATCGATCCGTACAATTAATTGTATTGACACTGAGCGTGCACGGCACACATGTATATATATGCCATGCATCCTGGTAATTAGTTGAATTTAGCTATTACACATTTAGTTAACCAGATTAAATACAAGTTAGTTAGTTGGGGAGTATATTGGCTGTGTGCCTGGCATATTGGGCCTACTTCATTTTGTGAAGATATTTTAATATCCAGTGTGATGTGATAACGAGGGTTGGTGTTAAATGTGACACACAAACACAGTCGTGTCTGTGCTATAGCTACCTAACAGGTTTAACCAAGAAAACGACCTTGACTCCTTTTCCACAGAAACTGTAACTAAATGCCGTTCATTTCATAATACATACACAAAAGTGTCTTATTACACATTGGCAATATATCACACCCTAATGGAGCTCTGATGCTCTGCTTTGACAAACAAAAAAAACATGTACATATTGCAGAGAGAAGGCGTCGTGTCTCGCTAGGCGAGGTCAGTGTTGTTGCTGTCATTTCACCTTTTCATGCCGTTACAGTTGCGTTGCTGTCAGATATTGGTGTGAATCTTAGTACACAAGCGAGCGCTTTCTACGACGTGCTCTTCCTGATGTATTTTCACCCGCTAAAGCTCTTTTCTCCCGCAATGTGTCTCTTTTCTCTGTCTTGCTCTCTCTCTCTCCCTCTCTCTCTCTCTCTCTCTCTTTCTGTCTCTCTCTCTCTCTGCACCATCGCTCCGCCTTGCTGTTTGCTTGTTTGCGCATGTGAGCGTGTGTGTGCGTGTGCACGCACGTGTGTCTTTTGGTGGGGAAGGCGCGCCGGAGTTGGAGCGGTTCCAACCATTCTCAGGTCCTTGAGAGACGAAACGCCGCAGAGGTGAGTGCAGTACAGACCCCCCCCTCCCCCCCCCCCTCCCTTCAGTATATTATACACCTCCCCTGTGGAACAGTCTCGGGTCTCTCGGCTTCCTCTGCAGATGAATCGCAGTGTTCGCCTCCCGACCGTCGACCTTGAATCTCACGAGCCTCCGAACATTAACATTTTAACCTCCCTTTCTCTGCTACCGCCCCCCTTCCTCTCTCCCACGGACCCCAGAAGTTCATTTCACCCCGTTTGCTCCCATCCCATTTCCTGTGGTCCCGCGTGCGTCCGGGGTTTCCGGGGTTGTTGGGTTTGGACTGGCGTTCCACAGGGGCTCTGTGTATTCCCTGTCAGCCGGAATGGAAATTGGCCTTCGACTAGCGCTGCAGCCATGGCGGTAGACTGCCCTAATCCAAATGTAATTTGGGAACTGCCCAACTTCACAGTGGTGTATCGACCCGTCCCCCCCAACCCACTGCCAGCTGCCCCTCTCAACTCCAACTCCCTAGTCTGATTTTAAATGTATAGTCAGTCATTCTGGAGAAGGGCTGGTGATAATTGAACACAATCAAAACAAAAACCCCTCTCTAAGGTGCTGCCTCAGAAGCTCCGCCCCCTCACATATGAAGCATGTCGGCTGGGATAGTGTTGTGTGGTAACATAACAGTGTTGTAGAACCAATCTGCCTCTGTCTGACCAGTCTGACCAGTTTTTAATCTACTCCAGCCAGCCACCTACAGTATATCATACCCCCTCCCCTCTCCAGTCTCCTGTGTTTATGGGACATTTGTAGTGGCTGCCATGTCAGCAGTGGCCTTACGATTGGCTGGGACCAGGCCAGTGTCTGGCATGAGTTAAAAGGTATAGTCAGCTAATGCAAGATAATTCTAAACTTTTTTGTCAAATTCACCAAATATCTCCAAGCATTTCGCTATTTTATCGTTCTCTGCCTGTGCTGAACAAATAATGTGATACTTCTAAACGGCCCTGGCTCCATAAATAGGAACATAAACAAAGTGGTGAACACCGCTCACAACAACAAAGCCGTAGTACTACGCTTTGCTTCACAATGTGCGAGGCAACGCTGCGGCGTGATATCGTTTGGATTTTAGCTCAAAGTTAACAAGCATTCTTGAAAATTACTTACCATGTCTTTAATCTCTGAATAATATACTTAATCGTAATATATTGGTACCGAATGCACATGATTTCCGTTTGTAGTATGTTTGTAGTCTTGTCCAATCACGACAAGTCATGACTGAGTAGTATTGACCAATCACGTTCATGTGAACAACAAAAGAGGCTGAAGAGTTGAAACTAAATCCAATCTCAGGATGATTTCACAATGATTTAGCTTTTTATTAGCGTGGATATCGGTTTATAGATTAGCCAAACTCCACTACATTCTCGCTTCGCAAATAGAATTGTGTGTGTGTGTGTAAGTGCAGCTCCTCTCTTGTTCGTTGTCATAGCCACGCTGGTCTGAGATGCTGGTGTGCTTGGTGCGACATCTAGTGGCAGAATGTCATATATACACCCCTGTCACAGTGGGGCTGTCACAGTGGGGTTCTAGACCAAGAAGCGCATCCCAGGATTTATTTAAACATTATTTCAGGATTACAAAATATCTTCTTTAATATTTTTTATTAGCTCTCATAAAATATGTATAGGTTTGTTTTTTCATTGGGTTCTACGGTTTCTTTAACACACTAAAACACACGTACAATACACAGGCTCCAAGCACAGCGGTGAAACCAAGCACATCTCACAGAGCGAGCAACGTTTCCGCAACTTTCCATCAAGTTCTAAGGTATTATACACATCTATTAGCACATGTACCAAAGGCAATTAGAACGTAAATATTATTAAAGTTTTCCAGCACGACTATTCAAGTCCAGTGATGTTGGCCAGCGACACCTCCCCCAGTCCGGGTGGGTGGAATGCATTTGAGCAGCACCATTAGACTCTCCCCCACCCCTCCCCCCGTCCAGACGACGTGTACTGTCTCGTCGATAAATGCTCCTGGCATCTTTCATGCTGCTGCCTCCGCTGGTCTGATCTGAGCCGAGCCGGGGAGCTCCATCAGCTCCATCAGCTCAGCCTCGGGGCTGAATACTGTAAAGGTACAGGTGCTTTTATTGGCACATAAACATACATGTAGCAACACTTGTTCTCTGCATTTAACCCATCCCTCAAGGGAGTGCTAAATCATTCAAAGGCAGTCGTAGACCAAAAAGCATTTCTGTTCTGTCCCGTGTGCAGGCCTGGTGGGGGAAAGGAAACATCTCCCTTTGTTAAAGTAATGGATTATAAAATGCTGATTTTGGCAAGTTGCAGAACAAACAAGCCTTGTACAGTTTGAGACCTCATTTTTAACTTGTAAAATGCTTTTGGATTTATTATTTTTTTTGCAGACGTTAAGCTGCGGGGAAATGATATCGCATTCAGAAACAAAAGATGAGTGCAGCGCGCACAAAACTGGCCCCACAGCTCCGCCCGTGCTATGGCCAATAATACTGTGATCGGTACAGTGCATTTAAAGGTGCTTACTTGTACAATATTATAAACGTTAAATAATAAAGCAGCAATCAACTATTTTCTATGAAGATATGGTTGAGTAATGGCATCACACTCCCTTTGTGTTGTGATCAAGGTTGGGAAGTAACTCATTACATGTAATCAGTCAAATAAAACTGTAACTGTAATCCAATACATTACCTGCTAAAATAGTGTAATCAGATTACACTTTATTTATGTATTTATTTTTTATTAAGTGAACTTCTAGGACTACTAATTTAAAAGGGATGTTTTTCAGAAGAAAAATGCATAAAACAATTGACTTTCATTAACGTCAGTTAATAACTGAAATAAAGTCTTACTTTATGTTGCTGATGGAATAATATTAAACAGTCACAAAAATACAAAGTAAATAGCTTTGGATGGCATTTCAAATAACTATTTTTAGGGGTGAAGTAATCTAGAATGGAATGGAAAGTAATTATAAGTTATTTGAAAGAACATATCCCTGACGTAAGCGGTCACTTACGGTTTTCCGACAGTTACTTTCATTTTGTGGTAGACTGACAACAACAACAAGTGTGAAAGAGGTGGATAATATATTACAAAAGCAGCTGCCTACCTATATTGTATAATGGGAATGGCAGGAATGGCAGGAACCAGGCGCAGGTTTCGGGTATAAATAATGCATTTAATAGAGGGAAAAGCAAACACTCACCAACAGCAAACAATAACCAACAATAAACCCAACCTAAATACCCACACAAAACCCACAGGTGCAAACAATAGACAATCAGTGTGAACACTTGTGAGACAGGGAGCACTGGGGATGTGTACGTCTGGCACACCGAGGTGGGAGCATGCAGGCCCTGGTAACGGTGGGGAAGGGGGGGGGGGGGGGGGGGCAGGTGCCACCCCATGGCGGCGCGGCCCTGGCCGTTACGTATTGTTAAAATTACACATAGTTTTGTTAACTTCTGCACAATGAATTAATGAAAGAGTCCATGTGAAATGTGTCAAAACATTGCGTGCTTATTTCACTAAGATCTTACAAGGTGCAAGGTGAAAAATGAACGGCCACAACCCACAATCCAGAAGGCACGCCCATATAAGGCACACAAACATGCATATCTACGTGCTATTGTAGTTGGTAATGTACTGACAATGTTAATTGTCACGATCCGCGGCCGATCCAGCACTGGACAGCGCCAGGCCGCAGGTTCAGCACCAGACAGCTCCGTTGCCACGTCCCCACCTAGATGCTAATGCACCACACGTGCAGTCTTTTCTCCGCTTACTGGGCGGAGGTAGGTTGAAAGGTTGTAAGGTTGTATTATTGCCATAGGGTGCTCCCTCAGAAGCTTTTTACCACACATAGTAACACATAGTGTCTGCACCACTGTGTTTGTGTTTCTTATTACAGAGCCAGGGCAGTGTAGAAACACCATATTATTGTTTTCAGCATGTACAGAGAATGGACAGCTAGCAGACCGTGAGCAGATATTTGCTTAACTTCACAAAAAGTGTATTATCTTACAATCACTGACTACACACTCACATGGATGTTTTAGGACAGTTATGTCGGTACTGTAGAATCAGACCTCTATGACAACACACGAGTAATATGACCTACAAGTTAACGTTTGACAACACTGTCAGATCGATGAGATTGTAGAGCAGGTGGCAGCTTTTAGTCTATAAATGCACAAGATGGGAAAGGAAGCCTCCGCTGGTGTTCTTCTTGCGTACGCGTAGTTAAAAGCAAGTATATCACGAGCTTTAGCTGTCCACTGCTATGGCACAGGCTGGCATGATGTCTGTATGCACCTGGAAAAACACAATTTTGGCGTGTAGAAGAGGCCACGGTGCATCTCCATGGAAACAGAGTGCCACCCAATAGAAAACGTAATAGTAATACTGTATTATTTTATAGTTATCAATGTGGTTAAACGGACCGCATTTCTATAGAGCGTTAACAACCTTCCAGTCACTCAAGGAGAATTGCCTCACATTCACCCACAAATGGTGGGGTCAGTCGGCCAGGCACGGTGCCAACAGGTCACTGGGAGCAGAAAGGGTCAGGTGTCGTGCTCAGGGACACCTCTCGACACTTGGTCAAGAGTATTCAGGGTTTGAGCCAGCAACTTCTCAATCACCTGCTGCCCGGCTCTACACACTGTAGCGCTGGTAATAGAAGAACGTATTCATTTCATATTGTAATTTGTGGTGCTTTTCAAAATATAGGAAATGCTCCTCTTTGTGAAAAGTGTTGTGGCGCTCCAGTATTGTGGAGCAAAGGTTATCACAGCATTTACACTGTGATAACTTAACCATGAAGGGAGGCTAAGGACCACATGCTCCCCTGTTACTGAGTTGGACTCCGTAACGGAGGATTTGGCCAGAAAAATAACTTGAAGGTCTGGGTCAGAAGAGAACTGTTCCATTAGAAATGAGGAGTGGGAGAGAGCGAGAGTGTGAGAGAGAGAGAGAGGGAGAGGGAGAGGGAGAAGCAAGAGGGAGAGGGATGGATGAAGAGATTCATATATGTGCGGTTTGGACAGTTGCTCTTGTGAATGAGTTATAAAGGTGAACAGCCCAGCAAAGTAAACATGTTGTGTTGAGTGTATTGCTAAGCCAAATTCAGTACAGTCCTTAAATTTCCACCGGTAAGCTCTTCCCGTTAGTAAGGTTAATTGAATGATTCACTGGCACAAATAAATGCGACGGTGTTAGACCTGTTACACAGATGGTTTCGCTGACCACATGCATGCAAAGTAGTCTGGGAATGTGTCCGAAGAAGAGAGCTAATGTGGCATTTGTCCTTACTGAAGCACAGCTGTGTAGCTCCCTCATTATAAGTCTGGGAATTAAATATTTCTTTGGTAACTATATATATATATATATATATATATTTACAAGAGGATCACAACAACATCTGCTGGTAGTATGGACGACGTAACATGCTACATGGCTAGTTATTTAGCTTTCCACATACATTCAGTTTTGTGTTATGTACATTTTTAGTACTGTGAGGGTTGAGGTTGAAAACATCTGAAATGCTAGCTGAAATAATAATGCTAAAATTAAGCTCAGACGCCCAACCTCCAGCAAAAGAAGCAGAACATTAGGTGCAAGTTTTGCTGTTGTGGCTTTGTGCTACTACAAATGGTTGTGTGGTCCAACGTAAGAGCTGGAAGTTATTGACTTCGCTCTGAGGCTGATTAAGCTGTCAAGGGCACAGCAGGAGCTGGAAGCAGTTTGGACAGTAACCCCCCCCCCCCACACACACACACACACACATCCACACACACACACATCCACACACACACACACACACACACACACATCAACATCCACACACACACACACACACATCCACATCAACATCCACACACACACACGCACACATCCACACACACACACGCACACATCCACACACACACACACACACATCCACATCAACATCCACACACAAACACACATCCACACATTCACACATCCCCATCCACACACGCACACACACACACACACACACACCGCTGGTAATTAGTCATGTTCACCTGTGTGTCCTGGTCTCGTTCTGCTCCTCCCCGCCCACCCCTCCGGCCCATGTGAGCTCATCAGGGTGCATCCTCTCTCTGCAGTCTCCCCACACACTGAGACCCCCCTCTCCCCCCTCCCCCATTCCCATCACCCACCCACCGGCACCACCTCAACTGTGTTTGTGATTACTAGAGAACGCTTTTCTACTCAGCCTGGCTCTCTCTTTCTCTCTCTCTCCTTCTCTCTCTCTCTTACACACACACACACTCTCTCTCTTTCTCTGTCACTCCCTCTCTCTATCGCTCTCACTCTCCCTTGCTTCTTTGTATCTTACCCTTTTCCTTCTCTCTCTCTCTCTGTCTCTCTCTGTCTCTCTCTCTCTCTCTCACACTCCCCACTTTCTCTCTCTCTCTCTCTCTCTCTCTCTCTCTCTCTCTCTCTCTCTCTCACACTCCCCACTTTCTCTCTCTCTCTCTCTCTCTCTCTCTCTCTCTCCCTCCCTCTCTCTCTCTCCCTCCCTCTCACTCTCTCCCTCCCTCTCTCTCT
>JAODUK010063312.1:0-14407 GCA_027564635.1 Typhlichthys eigenmanni
ATGGACAGACCCTCTGTGACATCACCATAGACTGTATATATAAATGGACAAACCCTCTGTGACGTCACCATAGACTGCTTTCAAAACAGGGGTGTGGTGTTCAGAAAAGTATCGTGTGTTGGCGTTGTTCTACATTAAAGAGCACTGCACAATGCACGCGGACCTAAAGTTGAGTTTTTTTCTCCGCATTTGGACAGCCACGCACACAAACCACCACCGTCAATATTAGCAAGTATCTAGCTCATTATAAATGTTGCATTGCTGTAACATGTGGGGGTGCATATACCCTCCTTCACACAGGTGCACAGTAACTAAAATGGTGTTAAGTTTTATGTGTGTGTGTTTATGACAAGAAGTTATGAATACAACAGTTAGATCAATGAAATGATTGTGAAAGTGAGCGTGGCTGGTCTAATAAAACGTATTTGTAGTATATTTCTGCTCCTACATTATACTGTATTTATCCATGGCATGGCACGTTCTGGACCAGGCTGTACATTTTTTTTTTTTTTTTTCTGTGTGGGACATTTTAACATGGGAGTCTATTGGTATTGACTCCCTTTTGCGGCCAGCCTCAAGTGGCCATTTGATGAACTACAGGATTTGTCACTTCTGCGTTGTATTTCTCAGCAGCGGAGGTTCCCGCTTGGCGCCCACACAGTCTTAGTTGCCATATTAACGCCACTACGGGTGTAGCTCACTTAATAATGAGCTTGTTTAGGCCATGCAGCCCATTACACCGTTGTTATCTCTATCTGTTCTCCTCTAACATCCGGCCACGTTCTAGTCGGGGAGCTGGAGGGAGCTGTCATCGTCTTTGTCTGCGTTTCCGAGCGACCTGACCACAAAAGCACCGCTCCCCGCGGCATCCTTTTTGTCTGATGGCCTTCGCCTGCCTGAATCACAGCTGCGGCCGCGCCGCCTCTCGTCTCGCCGCGCTCGGAGGCAGCCTGAGTGACACCCTCACAAACCAGCGCCGAGCGTCTGACGACGGTGGCACATCGAGCCACAAGAAAGGCAGAAGCTGTCACAGCCACTTTCCCCGAGCATCACGCTCGCAGGTGGCGGGAGCTTGTATGCACGCAAGGGTGCACAGAAACACACATGTGCGCGCACACACACACACAGGATGATCAGAGAGACAGAGATGTGAAGGTGGTGGCAGCGTTTTTAACTCCACTGTCAAAGTACATCACAGGCAGAGGAAACAGCTCCTTCCTCTGTATGGAAGAGGTAAGATGGCTGTGTGTGTGCGTTCGTGCGTGCGTTCGTGCGTGTTTAAAGGCCGATGTATGCTTCCGCGTCTAGCTTACGTTGCAGCTATGGCGTAGCTTAAGTGCATTGTGCGCTGGCTAAATGCGAACGTGCCACATCTCAATTAATTTACCCTGATAAAGAGCACGGCCGTGCGCACCATAACAAACAGTAACGAGCGTGAGATACTCGGAGAGAACAGACCAGGCCAAACAAGCAAACGTTGTTATAAAGCACGCTGTTTTATGGAACCAAGTAGGACTAATGACACGACCGTGAACCCATATAACGGCTCTGGAGTTGACTGCACAGCCCGGTATTTACAGCAATTCGTCCTGTCATATAAATATATATAAGGCCACAGTCTGCAGCTTGTGTTTTAACAAAAATTGCATAAATTACATTTACGTTAGGCCTACATTAGCTTTAGATAACCGTTAACATAGCCCAACATAAACACAAAGTCAGGCTAAACTCAACTCGACTTTACCATAGGCCTACTGTCGTTGATCCACACTTGAGTCATCAGTATTGCAGCAGTGGTTGTCGTGTCCACGACAGCCAGCGATTGATACCGCATCAAGAGAATGATTTTAAATGCTTGGTTTAGCCTGCTGTAGGCCACCTCATCTCACGCTTACCGGCTTGAGGCACATGTATGGCTTGTGGTGAAATGACGTGCTGAATATAATTTACCATAAAAAATGAATAATAAAATGCAAAAGTAATGCTCAAAATCTAAACATTCCGTATGGCATCTCAAGCCCCAGGAAGGACACAGTAACAACAGACTAACTGTTCCAGTACTTAGTGAAACTACCAAACAAAGAGGTTCCTCACACGTCCATATCCCCTGTGCTACAAAATGTGGCATGAATATTTGCATTGTATACCGTGGGAACCTTGTCAAGTTGCTGTTATTAAATTACATTTATCTGGGTGCAATTTCCAGAGATACAGTAGTTACACTTTACAGAGCCTTTGCCAGTCTGGTCACATTTTGTTAGCAATACCGTACAGGGACCACTGCGCCCACACAGAGAACCCATAAATAGGTAGCTAAGCTCACACTCCAGCAAGGTAAAACACAAGCGCAATGGAGTTTTTAGTGCGGTAATAAAATATATACAAAATACAATATACCAAGTAAGTAAGTTTAGAGTCTAGTAATATTGGTCTCTTGGTTCGAGAGGACAGGGGAAGGAAACAACACCTCTCAAACAGACTGAACGCAGGCTGCAAGCAAACATAGAAGGCCTACAGTAAATCAGCGCAGGCATTTGTACCTGAAATTGCCATTCTAATAACCTCGTATCAATCATTCACCAAGGACATGTTCGTTATAACAATAAATGCTCAGAACGAAGACTGCTAGGGGAATGCTAAGCTATGGGTGGTCATATGGCAATACAATTAAATTGCATTAACACGTTATTATTATTGACAGACATCATTTTAACTAATCCTTTAGGACATGGACCCTACATGGACCCTTTTCCGATTGGAATGGGGTTAAAAGCCCAACCCGAAAGAAAATGCTTCATATAAACACCACGATCGGAAGTGAAGCCAGATCACCAGATCGAAACGTATTTCCGAAGCAGAGAGGTAGTGTAACCCGGTCCATGACATGATTAAAAGAAGAATTCTACCATGTAAACGGTTAAACACCCGATTACTTTCTGGTTCTAATGTGCATGTCTCTGCATGTCCCCATCTTACTTTTCGTGTGAAGCCGGTAAACTATTCTGCACAGACACAACAATGGATGTATTATAAGAACGGTCCAAACGAATGGGAGTTAGTATGGTGACGTCATCTGGAGCCGCAAATTTCTCCAAGTCACACAAATAGCTACACTCTCCGACGTACCTACAACTAGAAGCTAGCTAGCTTTACCATTTGCTAGCGGGACACGCTACATTATGAACTAGATAATGTGGGCATGTTTAACATCAATTTCAATACGTTGCGACGGCGCATGTAAACATCAGACCTGATTAAGGTGACATCCCATCAAAACAGGTAACCCGAAACCGTAAATCAGAAAGATTTAATTCGGAAGGACAAAAAAGTGTTAACGTAAACCCAGCTAATGAGTCAGTTCAAAAAAGCACTGAAGCAGATAAGACACACTGCAAAAAGGTGTTCTTGTTTTGACTGAGTTCAAACATCACCAATTCTTCTCCCACATCGCTGACTTATACCTCTGACCCAAGGACAGACCTGCTCTCCATTCCCTGTGTGTGTTGGTGTGATGTACCCCCCCTGTCTCGCTCTCTCTCCCCATAGTTTGAGGGCCCAGGCGCCTGACCCCCCCCCCCCCACCCCACACCACCACCACCACAGAAATGCCTTCATGACCCTCCCAATGGTAAATTTCCCTCACGTTCCAGCCCCCCCCTCCCCCCCGATCCATTCCGTCAGGGATTATCTCTCTTATCTCTAAATGTTGATCCAAGCTGCTCCTGCTCTCTTTCCCTGCCTGACCATATTGATCAGATCATTGAGCACCAATCAGACACACTGATGTGATCAGCGGGGGATACTGTTGCCTAGTCCACGTGTTCACAGTTTAAAAACAGGGATTACCCTCCTTCATTCTTAAAAAGAATCCTGTCCGCAAAAGCTGCTTTTACAAACAAAATCTGAATATCTTCCAAAAAAGGAGTTTGGCAAACAGCCCATCTTAGGTGATCTTAAACGGAGTTTGCGTGTAGATAAGAGGCCAAAAGGCATAGAAATAGCAACATAGCCATGTCAGAGAGACAGACTGCTGGCACAATTACATATTCCAAAGGAAACACAATGTTCCCAAATCACTACATACAGTAAATGCTCCTCAAATGGGAACAATAGCAGCAAATAAAATAAGTTGAATGTGGTTTTAAGCACAACTTCACCTTTGACCCATCTTCATCTGCCATTCACTTCCACTGTTTCTCTGCAAACATACTTCTACCACATCTAGGGCAATCTTTGTCTCAACTGATAGAATGCGTTAATATCAGGTTACTTTGGTTTGGTTTTGTAGAATTTCATCTGTAGCATATTTCAAGTATAAATCCTTGAAATACTCTCATTTAGGCTTACATTGTGCTAAGGAGTCAAAGGTGTTAAAGGTAAGTTCAGTAGAACTCTCAACACTCTCTGGCCAAACCACTGGGTTGAATATGAAGATGGGTTTTTACAGAGGTGTGAAACAGGAACGGAAATCAAACAGAAATGGTTTTCACACATATATTGTATATATGTATATACAGCTCTAGCAAGAAATGTACTCAGGACTTTGTTCACACACATAAATACGCCCAGTACCGAGCATAAACATTTAGAAGGCCAAAACGGTTTCCACAGGGACTCCTGTGTTGCACTGCGCTGCCTGAAGCCTTCAAGGATAGGCAGATTTAACACAGAACATGCAACCTGAAACAGCCTCCCCCTCTCTCTGATGCAAGGGTGTGGGTTTGGGTTTGAACATTGGTAGGGACAACTTTTAGACTAGAATTTCTGGGTCTGTCAGAATCTCAGCTTTTGTAACAATTTAGCAGCATCAATCTCTTATTGGGACACTTCTCACACTTCCGTTAGTCGCGCTGGCAACCATAACTGGCAGAAACCACTGTGTCTGCGGGCGGAAAGACGTAAACACACAGCATGTCCTGTTTTCGTAGGCTATATAAAAAGCCCCACCTGGCTTTCCACCTATTTCCAAACAATCGCCACCTATACACACACACACACATATATATATATATATATATATATATATATATTATTGACTACCCATCACCTACGGGTATTCAATAATATACATAATGAGGGTCCTACGTTTGAAAGTAAAACATTAACTTTTGAAACAACATTTAAAAATTGATGACTAGGCCACTAACAAGCACTTACTGGCAAAAAAAACAACAACTACAAGTTCTGTTAAGATAATCTTGTCACATCAGTCAGTAAAAAGGTACGTTTGGATTACAGTATGCACGACTGTAGTAGAACCTCAAGTTCCCCAGGCTCCTCTCGCTAATGCATTTTGTTTTCGTGAAATAGCATGTTATATCCATGGCTTTATCCAGCTTTGCCCTCAGTCAACGCAAACTGGTCGAACACAATAGTATTATCTGGGGTGGAAACTGCAAAATAAGTAAATAAATGGCAAGTATATTCCATATTGTGCCAGCTGCTGTTGTTTAACCCCCGTGACCAGAACACCGGTGCCAGTAGCCTATGTAAAGGGACGGAATGCAGCGTGTAATAAGGTCTACTGACTTAATGGTTTGCTGGCATTAAATTTAAGGACATCATCATTTGATGACAGCAACACGCTTCCATTCACACATACCAGCGTGCACACCACATTACATAATATACTGTACATTGTATATGGCAACACGAACGCTATCAAGTTGATTGCATTAAAACAAGTTAGAGAGATAGTATCAAAAGATAGATTTCAATATCCATTTTAGAGTGAATCTAATATAACTCAATCATACAAAAATATTTGTCCATTCTCTCTGGTATCGACTTGTTTTAACTTAAAGGTGACTATTCCGAGTTGCGACGTAAATTACCGTATCCGTTCCCATAGGAACGCACCATAAGTGGCTGTGTGCATTGGGTGCTGATACCATGACATTGGCATTAATGTACTTTTTTTCACGGTGCGGTATTGCGGAGATAAGAGCTTAGAGAAACACGGAAAACATAAATCAAATGGTTCTGATTCAACTGAATATTGGTAGGGACAATTGAATGTTGTTTTGAAATTGGTAGGGACCCATCCATAGCATCTCTATGGATGTGAGGAAAGAAAAAAAAAACATACAGGGAAAAAACTATTAAATAAATAAAAATACAATGTGTTTAATTTATCCTATAAATAGTGTTTAAATACCCATCTGAGTTCTTCAGTGCCTGTTTAATTGCAGATATAAAATTAAATGTCTTGCTTAATCCAGCCAAGATTGTTGCTACGCTCCTTTCAAAAGGCCTTCAGAAAGATGGAGGCCCTGGATTTAAAGTGTACATGAGTGTGTGTGAGTGTGTGTGTGTGTGTGAGAGAGAGAGAGGTGGAGAGAGAGTGTGTGCGTGCATGTGTGTTTGTGTGAGTGTGTGTGAGAGAGAGAGAAAGAGGGGGAGAGAGAAAGAGAGAGAGAGGTGGAGAGAGAGTGTGTGTTTGCATGTGTGAGTGCGTGCGGTTAACTCACCATGAAATGTGGCTGGGTCAGAAGCCTCCGGAGCTCTTTAGCGTCGTGGTTCTCTGGGTAGCAAGAGAGCTCTTCCAGCACCTGGACAGGAGAGATCCACAGTGTTCTCTCAGTACGCTTGACCTCCCTCTCTCTCTCTCTCTCTCTCTCTCTCCTCCTCATTCTCTCTCTTTCTCTCCTCCTTCTCTCTCTCTCTCTCTCTCTCTCACACACACACACACACAGCAGAGACCTGTACCTGTCACAGACTGAAGATACCACAGTGAACTATCCAACACAGAGCACACACCACCTAATAACCTTGCAGTGCCTCTCAAACTCTCTCCAACTGCCTGCAACAGTCAATCAGAGACCAGCCCACGGCAGGATTCGACCAGTCACATTAACTTGGTCAAAGGCGGACCCCGCCCCCTCCTCTTTCTGCCAGTTACGTTGCGCTCTGCCGCTGAAGGTGGTCATGTCTGTGTGTGCGCATGTGCCTTTGTGTCATACCTGGGCACCCATAGTGAGTGTGAGTGAATGTGTACAGCTGTTATAAGTCTCGACTGTCGCTAAACAAACCCATAGAATGCGACAGAAGGCCACAGCCTGTCTGTATCCTCTGAGACACACACAGGTTTAAGCAAAGCTAAAAGACACACATCGGCAAATAGCTAATTCACACTAGATCACAGTTTGGCTGCCCAGCTTGAATACCAGAAACGCCTGAAAACGCAGAACGAACGCTTTTTGTTCCCCGGCTGCTTCCGGTGTGTGTCGCTGTGAGAGTAGCGGTGCTGTGGAGGTGTTCCGGGGGAAAGGGAGGAAGGGGGGGGGCTTACATATTCCAGATGTTTCAAAGAGCCACTCGCGTCGTCCTGGGTGGAGGTCTTAGCAGAGGTAGACACAGGAAGTTACACAGTGGTTAGGACAGTCTGTTGACTCAAGTAGAGGGAACACACTCAATCAGGTGAGGTGTGTGTTGGGGGGGGGGGGGTCAAGAGGTCAAAAGGTTAAAAGGTTGTTACTATTGTCATGCGGCCAGGCATTTAACCATTGATCACATCAGATCAGACTCTTTAGGAGGACACAAGGCTGTTAAAAGACGCATAGATACCTTATAAACCGGGAGGTTAAAATACGTATAGATATAAAAGGGGGGGTAGGGTTAGCATCTACTCTGAGGGATTTGACTTTTAGTAAAATGTAACTACTCACAGGTCAGAGGTCAATGAAGGCAGTGGTTCTCAATGTGAGGTTCAGGGCGCCCCAGGCGGTCGTGAGATGCGTTTAGGGGCGCCGTGAGACGGTGTCAGATCTCAGTTTTGTCAATTCTTTCACCGCACGACTGTTATGTTGGCAGCACAGCATCTATTCATGCAGCCACGCACACCGGCCCCACCATGAGCAAAGGGGGCCTACGGGACCATAAAAACTAATTGAGAACCACTGCCTCTGGCTGGTTGTGTTACGGGGAAGAATATTAGAAGCATCCCATTGCTATTATACTGGGTGGGTCAGTGGTAGCTGCCGTCCGATTGGCTCAAAGCATTTTGAGTGTCAGTGGCTAGTTAGGAGATCAGAAATCAGAAAGGATAGAGACAGAATAGAGGGGAGGGGGGGGGAGGTCCTCGCCGTCACCGTGGAGATTAAACAATAAACAGAGGGCTTTTCTAAGGTCCGAGATGGACCGCCAAGTGTCAGGAAAGCAGAGAAACGGCCAGTAAAAGAGATGAAACGCGTTAACGGCTAGCCTCCCTGGCGCCCACGCACACATCGTGCCACATCTGTTACAGATCCATCCAGCACACTTGATTCCTCCAGACAGACAAACCACACGATGCCCGCAGACGACGACGACAACAATGATGGCGTCTTTCACGGGCACGACACGCGAGAGCTGTGTTAATTAGCCGGGTCTCTTTGACACACACCAACCACCGCCACATAAAACTCAACCCCGGCTCCTCTCAGTGAAGCAGCAGGGATTTAAGACGCCCAAACTCCGAGCCCAATTCAGATTAAATTGCCCAGCTCAACGAAGCGCCCAATGTAAACACGTTATGCTGCAGAGACAAGTTAACACAACCGCACACATCACATGCGTCGTATCTGTCGGCCATATTGC
This sequence comes from Typhlichthys eigenmanni, assembly GCA_027564635.1. Lineage (NCBI taxonomy): Eukaryota > Metazoa > Chordata > Actinopteri > Percopsiformes > Amblyopsidae > Typhlichthys > Typhlichthys eigenmanni. The sequence goes on from JAODUK010063312.1 coordinate 8,578, forward strand.
CTTTCAATGTCTACTCAACGTCCCGAGCAGAGACTCACAGGGTTCATCTAATGGTGAATGTGCTGTATTAATTAATGGTGGCAGAGGGCAAAATCCAGAGACCATAATTCAGCACTCCGCAAGGAAAAACACTCGCCATCACGCTAATAGCCTACACATATATTTATGCATACGTGTGTGTGTGTGTGTGTGACATATCCAGCAGCATCTCTAATGAGAGAGGTCAGAAAAGCGAGCCAGGGATCGTTTGTCATTAAACTCTCCATAAACGGAGCTGTGGGCACAACTGTTATTTGTCTGCCAAGTTAAATACTCGAGGTCAACGTTTTATGGGGAAATTAGAGAAGTACAATGGATATGGAGTATAAAATGTTTTAATAATAAAACCGTGTCTGCTTTATGTCTCAGGATTTGCTAATAACACACAAGACAAACAGAAGTAAAATCTCCAAAGTTTTAACAATAAGATAATTGAGGCTTAAAATAGAATCTGTCTAGTTACAAGAATAGGAGATTTAAGACCTTTAATTAATAAAACATACTCTGCTCCTTAAAATATATTAAAATGAAATACTGTATATCAAAGAACAAAAGTATGTCAGAGATGTAATATTAGCCGTGATTTACTGGCAGGTGGAGTGTTTTTATATTAATGATCCCTCAGAAGTAACGTTTCCAAAAATTGCTGCCCATTGTAGACACACCACTGCATTGGGAGGGACACATTGACATTTTGACCAGTTCTGAAGTCTATCTTCAAACCCTATAAGGCCAAAACATCTACTAAACTAAAGTCCTAGGCCCACGTAAACAATTCAAGTCAAACTCATAACACTGTCAGAGCTAGATCTAAAGTGGATAACAGAGACGCACACAAGCACATCTTCCATATACAACAGGCAGGAGAGCAGCGGAACAGATGTAGAAGAACTGCATTGAGCAGAAAGCCAAGGTGTTAATAAAGTGCTACCAGAATAGAGTAGAGAGGCAGAAAGAAGTCTCATTTACCAATCGTCATAATCATTCATCACTCATATCACATTTTACCAACACGACAACACATGACAAGTGCCCTTCTCATAGTGAAAGTGTGCTGATTATAACCATGCACCATGGGAAGCCAGTTATTGTTCAGGTGACTAGTGTGAATGATTCATGTGTCAAAGTTAGCTAGCTAGTTAATGAACATTGACATACTGTACACTGGGCCATCTAGGTGTGTGTGTGCCTCTGTGTGTGTGTGTGTGTGTGTGTGTGCGTGCGTGCGTGCGTGCGTGCGTGCGTGCGTACCTCCTTAGCTCTCTGAACAGCATCACTGGGAGGGTTCCTGATCTGCGGGGAGGATTTGGTGTTGATCTTGTCGTAGAGCTGAAACAACAGACATCAGTCAATGTTTAAAAAGAAAAGACAGACACACACAATGAGATCACCACAAAATGTATAGATTAGCATCCCTCTTATCAGATTAGCATCCCTCTTATCTCGTATTTGCCATTGGTTAGCAAACTCGGGTTCAATGCCAACCAAGTTGTGTTTATTTAGCTCACTGATGGGAAGACAGCAGACATTTATGAACACACAAGAGCTTTGACTCCAACAGCTCTGCCCACAAAGAACCATCTGACAAATAAAACTGGACTGACTAAACACGTCTGTATGGGGCCCTGTCTGCATGAGTCCCTGTGTGTGTGTGTGTGTGAGTGTGTGTGTGTGAGTGTGTGTGAGTGAGTGTGTGAGTGTGTGTGTGAGTGTGTGTGTGAGAGTGTGTGTGCATGTGCGTGCGTGCGCGTGTTCAAACAAAGACAGCAGCTGTGTGCTCGAGGCAAAACACTGCAAACCTACATAAATAGAAAATAGGCACATCAGAAGATAATTCTACCTTAAAACCTCCAATTAGATTCAATCTGTGTGTAGTGAATGATGGGCAATACTGGATGTCTATTAGGAGACATTAGACCCACACAAACAGCAATACACGGCTTCCCCAGCCAAACAGACTAAAGCACCGACACACAGATGATCTGCATTTGCCATTTTTTATTTTACTTACAGTATTTATATATTTCCCCCTCCCCCCCCACACGAGTGTGTCATGGGAAGTTATAAATAATGATACACGACGACCACTGAGCAAACGATACCAACATTACTCTACAGTACCAAAAATACCAAATGTTAGCAATTACCACAGACAAAACCAGGTCACACAGCACCATCTCAAATAGAAGCATATCTGTCTCAGAAAAAACTCAGTTGAAAAATCTATACTTAATTGCAATGGGTAAAATAAAGGTATTAAAAACTACAAATCTTAAATACACAAAGCGCATGCCGTTAGGTGCTGAAGCACGGCTATGCTTGTCCAAGGTCCTTGGATTAGATGAAGACTTCACAGATCATCGTTTTCAACTGCGTTCAGGATGTTGCTATACGTTTACATGAGCTTTTGCTACACCTACTATGAATGCAAGCGGCAGTGGACTGAACGCCAGGTTACAAAGCGGAGGAGTTGGGCTGTAGTAGGTTGAACAACGTTCACATGGCTAACAACAACAACATGGTTTGTGTTTTACTGTTGTAGATATGTGTTTCAGCTGTACATAAGATAATGGACCACCACTGTCGGCACATAGCCACTAGACATCTTCCAATTGAAGGGTATGTCCACAATGGTTGCGGGGAGATTTTCCCATTTAATATTTCATTTTCATCCCATTAAAGGCAGGGTCAGTCATTCTTGCTAACTTGGAGCTCAAATCAAAACAGCATCGCTCCTCCACGGCAGTGCTTCACACATAGAAATGCATTGTGAAGCAAAGCGTAGTGCTACAGCTTTGTTGATACGAGCGGTGTTTGCCACATTGTTATCCTATTTACGGAGCCAGGGCTGTGCAGAAGTATCAGATTATTTTTTATAATTGTGAAATAGAGAAATGCGAGGAGATTTGTTGAATTTGACAAAAACTGTATTAGCTTACATTTAGTTTGCAATAGCTGACTTGAACTTTAAACGGAGAAAACATCTATGAAAGTAGTTCAGGAACGATTTGGAGGAAACGTGTCGTAAAAAAAAAAGTTTATTGAATGGTTCAAAATATTCAGTCCACTGTGTGACTACGGGGAGGGGCATAGAGGCGTGTCAGTCAGCCGCTCAACACAATCAGGGAGGGGCCCTTTAAAGGGAGTGTTGTAGGTGCAAAATGAAAAAGCACACACACACGCACGCACGCACGCACGCACACACACACACACACACACACACACACACACACACACACAGCGATGCCTGCAAACACATACAGCTCCAGGGCTTTTATAACACCGTCTGCGAAACAGACTGCTGTAAAACCAAGTCTAAATTCCACAAAGTCAAGATATGGAAATGAATACTGTTTATTTCCCTACCTCCACTAACTAGCAAACATAAGGAGCTGAGGAGAAATACGATGCGAGAAACACAAACCTGTTTGTGCAAAGCAGCCTCATTATACAAGGCAAACACCAGAAACACACATGGGGAACGTCTGATTGCCTTCAAATTAGTTTGTGGCATCTCAACAAAACAGCCCTCCTTCAAACGCCGAGGAGCAGGGAGTGAGAAATATAAAACACTCACCCGGGAGACCAGCAGCAGTTTGTTCAGGAGAACGCGGCTAACAAACAAGACATCATCTATATCTAAAGTCGATAGGCTCCATCCATCCCGTGTTTATTGGAGCTCTAGCTTCCTGCAGCCTATGGGTGTTTGGGTGGAGTGTAGCAGGGGAGAGACAGGCAGAGAGGGTCCCTGTGAATGGTTCATAGCACCGACAATGGACGCCATTGTTCCTGCTTGGTCTAGGGCCTGGCCTGGAGCCACCCCCCCCCCCTCTCTCTCCCTTTCTGAGTCTGAGGCTCGGACTGAATGGGTGGACATCTGCAGCTCCAGGCACCCAGTGACACGACCGAACACACACACACACACACACACACACACGCCTACCTATTCAGCTCCTCAGTAACTGGGACAGTGTTTTAAGCGCACGCACGCATGCAAGTGCTCCATCAGGATAGTGTATGACTATGACCTGCTGCAGCCAGGCATTAGTCGGAGTCACGGAGTCACTGTTGCTCTGTGTGTGTGTGTGTGTGTGTGTGTGTGTGTGTGTGTGTGCGCGCCTTACGTCCAGCAGCGTGTGAAGGTGCTGGTCCTGGAATACGCTGTGGAGGAAGTCCAGGTCCTTCTCGCTGCAGTCCGCCAGGGCGTGGATCTCCTCCAGACTGTCCAGCACCTGGGACACGGCACCTGTTGGGCACCAGAGACGCACGCTCAGCCACCGGGCCGGCCAATGAGCACGCAGCACCGACCTTCAGTGAAACCCTTGACTGTAATAGCTCCTGCATTCACCTCTCGCTGGTATGGGAGAGGACTGTGGACTCTGTGGTGGTGGTGGTGGTGGTGAACCCACCGAGTGTGCCTACACACTACACCCCCCCCCCCCCCATCTCTCCCCCTCTATCGCCCCCCCCCACCTCTCCCTCTGTCTCATCTCTCTATCTATCCCTCCCCCTACTCCCTCTAACTTTTCTTGTCACCCTCTCTTACCCCCCCGAAATCATCCCCTCTCAATCTCTCTCTCTCTCTCCCCCACCCCGCTCTCTCTCCCTCTCTCTCTCACTCTACCCCCCCCTCTCTCTCCCTCTCTCCCACCCCTCTCTCTCTCACTCTACCCCACCCCCTCCCTCTCTCTCTCACATATCAAAGGTTTGACTTAAGTTCAGCATCACTTTGGACCAATTTCACAGACACAATTCAATGAAGATCTCAAAACGTTTCAAAACGTTCTGAATCTAGAACTCGGCTCCTTAAACCATGTCTGTGAATACGGCCCGTAAATGGAACACTTTTGAATGCCCATGCATTTTCGACGTGAACAAACGTGTGGCGACATGATGCGAATGACATGCAACAGTGATGGATGAAGGACAGGAGGTCACACAACCCCCCAAAGCACACAGCAACACAAAGGGATACCTACGCTCGGCGGCTAGCAGTCCTAGCACAAAGGATGCATTGACACAGACAGAGGAGGAAAAATACGGAGGTCAACATCGTTACATGTACAGGAAATGCTAGTGTCCATGTCAAGGTTCACGTTTCAGCACGAGTCCCTATCGGCAATGTTTAGCAGGTTCGAGAAACATCGTTATGCACAAGTTGGTGGTTATTCAGATGGTATATGAGATTTTGATAAGTTGCAGTTAGCATAAGATATGCTAACTGCACTCTAGTTCAAGACACTTGTACACCTGGTCTTGGGTCTAGGAAGCATTACACCAGTTTCAACAGAATGGTGGGGGCAGATTTCTGGCGGGGGGAGGAGGTCCACAATTGTGTGGGTTGTGTGTTTTAAAGGTGGGGTCAGCGATTGTGAGCTAATACACTTGATCAATCATCTCCTCGCGCTACGCTAGCTGCCCGCATTTTGTGCGTGCTGAAAACATTATCTGGTGTTTCTACACAGCACAACACAAACAAAGTGGTGCAGACCGCACCACACAACACTATCCCAGCCTTCGCAATATGTGTCCAATTTGGGGTGTTGAGCACCCTATGACATTGAAGGGAGAGTGTTTTTGTTTTGTTGAAATATCAACAATCTTTCGTTGACACCACCTTTAATATTCAACGGTGTGGGTTGTGTGTTGAGACCACTGTTAGGGAGGTTGAATGTGATTGTGTGTTCACAGTACCAACAGGCAGTGAAGGCCTCTTAGGGAGGTTGAATGTGATTGTGTGTTCACAGTACCAACAGGCAGTGAAGGCCTCTTAGGGAGGTTGAATGTGATT
>JAODUK010063323.1:0-17390 GCA_027564635.1 Typhlichthys eigenmanni
TATATATATGTATATGTATATGTGTGTGTGTGTGTATATATATATATATAGGGAACCAACACTATGAAGAATAACTGACAATGGACAGGAGGGGTTAAATACAGGTAGACAATACAGGATGAACAGACCTTGGACTAGAATAAGGAGGGGCAGGTGAAACTCATAAGACATGATTAACTAAGACACACACACACACACACACACACACACAGAGGTGGAACTAACAATACAATATATGAGAAACAGTAGGCCAGAACAGTGACAATGAACAGAGACCTGGAACACAAAGAAAACACTGACTACGACGAGACTATTGACAAGGAATGACCAGGAACCCGACAGACAACAGACTGTTTGCGGTCTACCTTGGGCCTGCGCCAAGAGAGATGGCGTCCCAAGGAATAGGTTATGGGAGGGGAAACGGCTCTCTCCTTCGGTCGCTCCAGGGATGGGAGGAAGAGGGAGGGCTAGGCCAGGTCAGGACAGTAAACAAACAAACAAACAAACCCTGTGTTCTGCTACATAATTGATGCTGTTCTTTCCGTGCGTTTCAAAAGGTGCACTCCTCATCCGGAACCACAACGTTTCACCCTAGCTCACTGTTTATGTTTGAAATGTGACTACTGTATTGCTATAGCAGGAAGGGGTGGGTGGGGTTAAGAATGATGTGATCATGTGCCCTCTGTGTGTTTTTTAAATCAATGCAACAATGGCTTTGTAATGTTGGTCTCAACCACAAAAGGCAAATCAGGACACAATCGGATCAAGCTCTGGAGTCTGGCTAATGCCTCAGTGTTGTTAGTCCACACTGTTGTCAGTTTCCAGGATGATCAAGGCAACGAGAAGACTTTAACATCAGTTTGTGCTGGATTCACTTGTATCCAGAGTCCTAAGTGTGTTTTGGTATTTATCTCAAGGCTCTCTTTGATGTGTCATCTCAGTATGACAGAACAACGGAACCACACGGAAAGAGGCCACATGGAACTAATCAATCTATGTGTATGTTAGATGTTAAACATTTCTATAGCACGTTGTAGGGGACTACGTGATATTTCTTCTGATTTGAATCTGATCTGCAATGCTTCCATCTGAGATGCATGTGATGTTAGCAGACAAGTGGGGCAGGTCAGCCAGGATCTAACTTCAGTCCGGAGGTTTCAGGTTTAACTTAATAAATAATGCTAAATATAAATTCTAATATCATCATTGAAACATTTCTGTATTTTTAGCTAAAGTCCGGAGATTCAAATCTACAAATAATCCTAGGTTTGTGCAGAAATCTCATATCTACAAATAAATCTAGACAATACTGTGTAAGGCTTTTTAGTAATAGAACTATCCTTTATACATACCGTATGTGTGAGACTGAAATAGTGAGTCATGGGCAGAGAGAGCTAAAACAAGAAGTAAAGCTGTATAATGTAGGTGTCTTGACCTGTTTGTGAGTACTCTATGTACAGTAGATGTGTGTTTGTATGCACGGCAAATATGCATGAATGCCTGATTATGTTTTGATTGATTCTACTGTATGCATACAGTGTATATAGGACTCTATACTATATAGACTCCATGCTGTATGTGTGTGTTAATAATACATGTGTGGTTGTCATCCTAAGCTTTAAGGCCAGGGAGTAAGGATAGTGTCAGGGAGACACTTAGACCAGCACCTGTTGTAAAATATCTGCCTGCCCTTAACTTCCCTGACTGGATCGAGGCACCTAGAACGTTCTGAAAACAGGCCTTCTTTCATATTAATACATTACGTTATATAACATTATTTCTATCTGATATTAACAAATGTAGAGCTTAATAATATTGGATTTGTTCCAATAAGTCAGTTCCAGGATAACTGTTATTAGATTACTAATATACTATGTTAGACTATAACGACAGATTTGATAAGTCACTCCTGCTGCATGGCAATATGTGTGTGAGAGAGAGAGAGACTATTAGGCGTGCTTGGTGTTAGTGTGCATTTGAGTGTTCTCTGCTGAAAATAAATTCCTTAGAAAGTGTGACTGACATCTGACCACATTGCCCAAACTGTTCACAGTTTAGTTTAGAGCAAAACATTTTGTGTGCGCTCGTGTGTGCGTCTGTCCTTCGGCCCCTGTTTAGCTGCCGAGCAACTGATGTGAGTATCAAGCACAAGAAAAGTTGTTCTCACGACATTATGTAACCAAACCTTTGGAAAAATGTGTTGTCAAGCTCTGTTTCATTGCTTGTTCTGACTACTGACATGCTGCTCAAAACTTAACAGCTAACCAGAGGCCAGGATTTCCATGTTCTGGTTGGAATGCCAAGCTTTCCATTCCAGAGAGGAATAGAGCAGTTTTATTATTATTTGGTAATCCATCCCATCCTAGAAAACAGCATATACCAGCAATATGTGCAGAGGGTATCATAAGGCGATTTCATACAAAATGGGTCTAGGATCTCAGATCTAGGGACTATTCACAGGTGAGGTTGCGTGAGAACTACACACCGCCATCGTTTTTTTTTTTTGTTCATTTGCTTTCGCACCGCTGGGAGTAACGCTCAAGTGACGTAAGACGACTGCTGGTATCTGACAGCCTACTACAACAGCCATGGGAGACGTGTTTGTGTGTAGTGGGTTTTATGTTGACGGAGCTGGCATGGAGACGTGCAGTTGAAAGAGCATAAACAGGAGCCAGGAGGACTGGTGAAAACGCCTTCTACTTCTACTTACAACCGAGGCTGAGAGAAAGACACAGAGCTGGAGACAAATGAGGCTGGTAGGCTGCAGTAGTAGTAGTTGCTGCTGGAAGTGTTCGACCAATGAACACACAATTACGACACAGGTGGTTCCTATTGTGGTGGGAGAGTCTACCCTGATGTAGGAGCTAAATAAGTTCCTCAAAGCAGCGTTCTAAGAACTAAAAAGTATATTTTCTCCAACAAGTCTAAGAACTACAATAAAGTTCCTCCGGTGCGGTCCAGTGCCTGTAGTGTATAATCTACATGAAATAAAGTGGTTACGCACTACATGTGGTTTATGGAGAGACATTGTACGACACCTACCTGCCTTCTTTCTCACTCCATCCACATGTATGGGACAGTGGAGCAGGAGGTAAAGCAGGTCCAGGTCAAAAACTCACTGGTTCCATCCCTGCTTCCTCATTGCCAAGTGGCGAGGGTTTCCTGAGCAAGCCTAACCCTAACAAACCACCGCTGCAGGCTTGCAACGGCAAGCTGCATGCCTGTTTGTATATGTTCTGTGATGTCTCCCGGAGCAACAAAACGCTAGTTGAATGTTTTGGCTAGCGGCTCATTAGCCAGGACCTGGGACTTATGTTTACATTTCCAGGCAGCCGTTTGAATGTGAAGCGGTTATGATCTGCTGGGACTATGAGGGCCGCTGCTATCGTCTTTAGAAATCGTCGTCTGTAGAAATGCCAAGTAATTCAACCCTGTAGCTGTTGTGATGGCTCTTCATGGCATCCACATCTCAAACCAATGATCATAATCAGACTATTTTCTATTTCTGCTACCTTTCCAGTTGACAGGGTGTCATTTTAAGTGTTTTGTTGTGATTATAACACTGTGATTACACTGCGTAATAGCTAAATTAATCTGAGCACATATTTTTCCAGTTCCTAAGTGGTATGTCATGGATGTATCAACAGACTGTTTTACGTTTTTGCCCTTTCTGTTTTTGCACAGACCCTTACTCCCTGACAATCACCCCGTACACACTAACACCAACCTCTCCTCCTCACTGTTTTGTGAGTGCATGGCTCTGTTACAAAGCAAACATCAGCTGAAAGGTTAACTTACTTTGTTCCCCAGGCTTTTCCTTATTAAGTTATTTGATGAGCTGTTGGCAGATTGTACTGACCACAGACCATATTGTTAGCTTCATTTCAGAGGTTCAAACTGTTTTCTGAAGTTTGCCCTCTATCAAAGCTGGGAAGTGTTTGCGTGAGTTGTGATATAGATTGAGAAACAGAATATAGTTGTTGTGTGTGGGTGAATAAAATGCCTGGTTTCTTCCACCCTCTCTTCTGTCTCTTATTCTGCTTAATTTGTATGTGTGTGCAGAGTGGCTAAAGCCCTGAAGGTGGCAGTGTATGAGACCCCTACGGGCTGGAGGTACTTTGGGAACCTGATGGACTCTGGCCGCTGTTCCCTCTGTGGCGAGGAGAGCTTTGGGACAGGTAACAACACCTGTTGTGCTTCACCCAAAATGTGTCTTTTAACAGATACTAAAACATATCTGCATAGAGGGACACACACACAAGTTATGTATACAGTACTACTGTATATACAGTGGATATAACGTCTTCACACCCCTGTTAAAATGACAGGTTTTTGTGATGTAAAAGTGAGACAGATAAATCATGTCAGAACTTTTCCCACCTTTAATAAGACCTATAATGTCCATCCATCTTCATCCGCTTATCCAGAGTCGGGTCGCGGGGTAGACCTATAATGTGAACAATTCAATTGAAAAACAAACATATAAAAATAATAAAAATCGTACAATAACCTGGTTGCATAAGTGAAGTATTTTTATTTATTTATTTTTTACACAATTAATTTGTAAAAGGGACCATGTACAAAATACATTAACCTCAAAAGTGAGGAAAGATATTTGTTACCAGATTTAGCTTTAAGCTAATTATCTGAGAAAGTGTTTGTTACTTTTTGCAGAGGCGCTACACATTAGCATTGGTATGACAAAGTGCAATATATCGCTTGGCTTACAGTATCGCAATATATCGAATCGTGACCCCTGTATGGTGATACGTATCGTATCGCCAGATTCTTGCCAATACACAGCCCTAACACACATGTACAGACATCTCACAGACTTATTTTAGCTGTATCCAGTAAGAATTATTTCAGGGTACAACTGCACGCGGACTGCTTTGCAGCTCCAGTCATGGCTGTGTAATAGATGTGAGGGCTGCGGCCCTGGCTGTGCGTGTAAATAAAGCCCATTCTTATGCTATAAAAGGAGACAGGGGCTCCCTCAATCACTGCAACATGCAGGCAAGCCTTCACTGGCAGCTGCTCTAGTATTAGACACACACGCACGTGCACACACACACACACACACACACACACACACAAACTGCACACAAACCACACAATCCCACAGAAACAAATCAAAGTATGTATTATTTACAATGCCAATACAGTCATTGGCTCTCTTTCTTTTTGAATTCCATTCATTAGTTTTAATACCAAGCATCTGGTGGTCATTAACAGTATTGCATCTTGGCTTTAACACCGTGGTACCTCTTTATTTTAGAGTAACAATGGCTGGTCTTGGATAGTGGGTCTGAATGGACAAGAGAGGCATGGGAGGGCATGACATGGAGGAGGGAAATGGAGGGAACAAGGAGAGATGGAGAGCGCAAAGGACTATGGGAGTATTCAGGCCGTCTAACCATGTAAGGCCAAAAGCTCTGAGGACGCTCTGAGTACTAAATCATCTGGGCTGCACTAACTCAGACAGATGCATACAGACCAAACATCTACTGATGCTACGCTAGCCAGCAGGCAGTGTTCCTTTGACTTGGCTGTACAGTGACATGTTCAGGCTGTTCAGAGTGAGAATCACATACTCAGATGAAGTTTGATTGTTTTCTTAAAGCTGCTTTTGTGATGGAAAAGCATTGCATTTCTGTCAGTATGGGATTTAAAAGTACAAGCAAATACTGGCAGATGAAGTACTGTACTGTATGTGGTACTTCTTAAAATTACAAATATTGTCTAATTTATGTTTTAATTCATGCAAGCAAGGTTTATTTCAGCTCTTACCAAATTGACGTCTTGCACTGCCATTGATCAAGAGCAGATTGAGCTGTATTTGTAGTTGTAACATTGTGGTGCAGTGGTGAAGTGTGATTGTTTTGTTTTGCTATGTTGAGAAAGACATAAGATTTGAAAGGTTTATTACATAAGATGCACTTCACCCTCACACATACTGTACACAGAGCAATAGAAGGATTTAATACTGGCAACTGTCAATTTCCTAACAGCTGTATACTGCTAGAGCCAGTCTGATTGTAAGGCATGTCCACCTGTTGTTTTCCAGAGGGGACAACAGCATCAAGGAATTATATATAATTGACAGCAGAGAGAAATAAATGCCTTTGTATCTCCTCATAAGGGGAAGAGATTATTTGAAGGGATGCCCTTTAAATTGACACTTAGACTGCAAGGACTAGAATAAAAAACTATTAAAGTAAACCTTTAGGCCATCTTTTAAACGAGAACCCCCCCCTGAAAAATAAGTGTAAGTGTGTATGTACATTCTAGTTGGTGTGTTGTGCAGGCTAGCCCCTGTGAAAGGTCCCTATGTTAAAGGTGTTGTGTCTTTATCGTTACATGAGTGCAAAGACGCTAAGCTAAGCGCCTACAAATGGACAGTAACAGTTTGTCAGCAGGCGTTAGTAACGACAGGAGTGATAGGAGCACAATTTTAGTGGGCAATAACGAGCTGTGGCGTCGCTGAATGTTCTAGGTTCCGATCACATCCGCGAGAAAGACGGCCTGTGGTCTGTCCTCGTATGGCTGTCCATAATGGCGACCAGGAAGCAAGGGGTGGAGCAGATTGTCAGAGAGCACTGGGCCAAGATGGGACGCAACTACTTCTGCAGGTAACCTGTTGGACCGCTCCCCACATACTGTCTAGTATACAGGTCTGCTTCTCAATGCAGTGCATCCATATGTCCAGCTGTGCTTCTCAATGCAGTGCATCCATATGTCCAGCTGTGCTTCTCAACACAGTGCATCCATATGTCCAGCTGTGCTTCTCAACGCAGTGCATCCATATGTCCAGCTGTGCTTCTCAACACAGGTCATCCATATGTCCAACTATACATTCTGTTTTGTCATTTTATTCATCTATCCACACACCCACCTTGTGTTGATGTGTTATACTATCATAGTTAATAATAGTACAGGAATCTGTGGTGAGTGAGTGCAAGAGTAACAAGGGCTCATTAAAACAAACATCATAACCCGTATCTCTTCCAACCATCTAAATCAGTTAGTCCATAATGACTTCCCTGTTCCACATCATCAGCATACCCGGGAACTGGCTCCTCCGATCCAAACGTGTTCCCCAGACCCCAACCCTTGTTGTACAGGGCTCTTTGCGCTGCAGCTCTAATTTGAACCCTCTGCCTTGAGAGGGAACACCGAGGGATCGGCACTGGCAGTGGCCCGAACGTTGTTCCCACAATTCCTGCAGCTTTCCTGGTCTGCACACTACACACAACCAAAGAGAAAGAGGCTGAGGGGGAAAGGATTCCAGAAATATCCTCCAAGTCAAGAGCTCTGTCTGGCATTGCCTGTAGGAAAACCTCAGTTAGGTTGTTAGCAACTGTGCAGGAATGTAAACAGTCACCAACAAATGTATCCTTAGGGTACATGATCATGTTTGCGTTTTTGTCCATGTACTTTATTAATGCTTCCCTCAAAGTGGAAGGGATGAAAGTTAAATGATCTAAAGAGGGTTCAAAGGAATATACGATTCAATATTTCTATCATATATAAAATATATGAAAGTATTTATATAGTATATAAAATAGAAAGGGAGACAAATGTGTAAAGTGCAGATGTGCAGTAGCATCCCTTATTAACGTTTTTAACATTATCCTTTGTGTGCACGTGTGTGTGTGTGTGTGCGCGCGTTCGCGTGGCTGTGCGTGTCAGGTTCGACTACGAGGGCCTGGACCCCCGAGCAGCCTTCTACCTGATGCGAGACCTGGAGGCGGTGGTCACAGACAAGGCCTTTGGCAGCCAGAAGTTCGCCGTGGGCGACCACGTCTACAGCGTGGAGCGGGCCGACAACTTTGAGTACATTGACCCCGTGGACGGAAGCGTGGCGCGGAACCAGGTCAGTGAGTGGAAGAGCGGCTGACATTGGCCCAAGTGTGACCCCAGCCCTGAGCCTGACTCCACCCACTGCACAACTTTGCCAAAACATAGTCAAGGAGATGAGTGAGGGGAGGGGCTGAGAATTTGAATTTGATGAAGGCAGGAGCAGACAAGAAGTACTGTTAACAGATATATGTAGAGCCGTGTTTTTTGTGTCTCATCACAGTGCAGTCTTATTTAGCTTACAGCTCAAAAAGCACAATTAAGGGTTCAGTCACACTTTAAATAATTTAATGGAAGGATATCACAAGAGAATGGAGGTACAATAGAGGATTTAATAGGGAATTAGATGCATTTAAAGTTATAAATATGTGCTATATATATATGCTATTCTCTCTCTCTCTCGCTCGCTCGCTCGCTCGCACACACATTCATCCGCGAGTCTCTGGCCAGACCACCCACAGAGCTTTAATATTTATCCCACAGTAGGGTTCCATGTTTGGGAATGGCACTCTGTCTTCCAGTTCAATTCATAAACACACACTCAAGCACATACGCAGACACATACAAACACACATACCACACTAGCACTTTTTATTCGAGAGAGAGAGAGAGAGAGAGAGAGAGAGAGAGAGAGAGAGAGAGAGAGAGAGAGAGAGAGAGAATAGTGTGTGCGCACCGGATGGTTCCGTCCCTGTCTACAGTATCTCTCCCTGCCTAGCCCCCCATCATCCCCTACATTCCTCCCTTCCTCTGAAGTTTACCCAGCTGACTCCCTCTGTTCTGTCCAGGAATGTGTGGCCTACTCACGCCTGGCGTCGCCGCCTCACCACAGCCCCCCACCACACGTGCACACGCATTCACTCATAAATGCTTGTTACAGTATTTGTGTACACACACACATTAACCCATAAATGCTTGTTACAGTATTTGTGTGCACACACGCACGCACACACACACACACACACACACACACACGCACACACATTCACTCATAAATGCTTGTTAGTGTTGGTATCTGTGTGTCCCGCTGTTACACACACACAGATGTTATTGTAATGTAAAATGTGTATTCTTCCTATTAAAAGTTTGTAATGAATGAAGGTATGTGGGCAGTGAGCACCCCCCCCCCGACCCCCCGGTCCCTTTACAAAAAGATGGTAATTGGTCCCTAGGCATCATTTGGTTTTGAGAACCCTGCTGTCCTGCAGGTTGCCATGGTTACCATGTTACCATGTTCTAGTTCCACAGTGTGACACCCTCCTCTGGCGTATGTGTCCCACTGGTAAACTCAAGTCGGCCCTGTGTGTGTGTGTGCGTGTGTGTGTTGCCAGCACACCCACTGGTGTCAGCTGTCTCTCTCTCTCTCTCTCTCTCTCTCTGTCTCTCTCTGTCTCTGTCTCTCTCTCTCTCTCTGTCTCTCTCTGTCTCTCTCTCTCTCTCTCTGTCTGTCTCTCTCTCTCTCTGTCTCTCTCTCTCTCTCTCTGTCTCTCGTTCTCTCGTCTTTTTTTGCCTTCTTTTCTTTCTTGGGTTTACCAGCTGCCATCTCTTTGTCTGGTTCGCTGTCTGTTTGCAAATCAGCGTTGGTGTCATTTGTCACACACACACAAATGGAAGTGTGAGTCCTTACACTGTAATGCATGGCAGCCTCTGTAGGCAGCTACTGAATTCATGCAACATAACCTGCATTATGCCACCGGTGTGTGCGTGTGTGTGCGTGTGTGTGTGTGTGTGCGTGCGTGCCTCTCTTCTGTGTATATAAATACCCCTCTATTCTCCTGTATGTTTTAGAAGCGCACACACACAGTTCACAGATACTTGTGACACGCACGCACATCCGCACGCACGCACACACACACACACACACACACACACACACACACACACACAGAGTATTTGGCTGGTGTGCACTCTGCGCTGGACCGTCTGAGCTGTGGAGGTTGATGGTGTTTTAGCCATGCGTTAGTCAGCTTCCTGATAACGGCCTTTCTATTGTTAGAGATGAGCAGACACACTGAGATAGGAGACACTCGGGCGGACGGTCAGCTGTCATTGCCGCTGGCCGTCAGTCACAACCTGTGTGACCCAGGTCACATTAGGAAACATCCGACGACACCCATTGGTCCCATTGTCTCCATATTGTGTAGCAGTACGATATACGATACGATATACAAATACAAATGTTTGTTGTTGAGGCAATGCTGCACTCCCCATGGCATCAAAGACTTTCCATTTACAGTTCAGCTAGCTGTTATAATCTGGACATTCATGGGAAAATGACATCACCTTCATTTCTAGTTTTCTTGAATTATTTTGTGGCGTCCTTTCCTCGGATGTTGTCTTGCGCACTGAGGAGACGATTGGACAGAGACTGAGGAATTTAGGCAGATAAGATGCCTATTTAAATGTTACGGTGAAATGCAGTGTCTACATCCTGTTTTTGGTTACTGGAATAGTAAATACCCCCCACCACCACCACCACCACCCCCCCACCCCCCACCACACACGCACGCACACACACACACACAAACAATTATAGTACAGTATAGTAATAATAGTAATACGCTTGATGCTAGCGGCATCTAGTGGCTGACTGCAGTCATTGATGTTTTCTAAGTAAATATTTTCTGATTCATTGTCATGTAACAGTCTTTATTATGTCTGTGATATTTGACAGGTTTTGTTGACTTGTTGTTACATGTCACTCTTTTGCCCTGTTTCCTGTCTATTCTATAGTGTTTTAACTTGTATTACATTTCGTCCAGTTGAATCCTGAGTGTGTCCCTATCTGCTCTTGTGCATTCCTAGGGTCTGAGGATCGTCTTCACCGATGCATCTCGTCTGGTATTTCGGCTGAGTGGGAGCGGGGGAGGGGCTGGAGCCATCATCAGGATTTACGCAGAGAGTTTTGAGAAAGACCCTGAAAGACACAGCAAAGAGACCCAGGTACCAGACACCCCCGTTTGCATTTAACGAGCTGAAAACAGTACTACACGTCATAACCGTTATAAACCACTCAGTACCTGGCCGGTTGTCAAAGGTGCACTTAGTACACTCATACGTCATCAAATTCAAATGTTAACGTTAATGGTAATGGGGGTCCCCCTCTCAGCCCCTCCCCTCAATCAGCTCCTTGATGCATCTTTCAAAGCTGTAGTGGGTGGAGTCAGGCTCAGAGCTGGGGTGCAGTCACACTTTAATGAAGCTGGACGTGTGCGTGTGTGTGTGTGTGCTGCTGCAGATGGTGCTGGGCCCTCTCATCGCCATTGCCTTGAAAGTCTCCAACATCCATGAGAGAACGGGACGCCGCGGCCCAAATGTCATCACTTGAACGCACACGTGCACGCACACACACGCGCACACACACACACACACACACACACGCACACACACACACACACACGCACTAAACATTTGTCCAGTGCTGCTGCTTAATGATTCACATCTTTGGCTTGGTGCCTTGTTTCTTTCAAACTCATGTTGTGGCTGCAGAGCTATGCTGTGTCATAAAACAAACCAAAAACACAATGTATTGAAACAAAGTGAATGTAAAATATTGTGTGTAGTTTTGCTATGGATCATTCAATGTCAATTTAAATACCAGTCTGAGAGAGAAGCTGTATTACTGGTGAATGTGCTGAAAGCTTTTATGTTTGTGCTTACATTCATCATTTGTCAGGAGTTGTTGACTGAAGAAGCCTTGAGATGTGATGACCACTTTTACAGTGTGTGGTTATCGTCCGTCCATGTTTCATAAAAATCTACAATCTTTAGAATAATTGCCATCCAGTTATATATTGCACACCTCAATGCTTTTTATCGTGTTGCTCATTGCCAGCAGGTGTTCTAATAACACTGCACAGTGGACCTGGCATTGCATTATCAAGCAGGATTAAAACACCATTTAGAAACATCTGTTAAATTACACATTTAAACGGAATGTTAACAGACGAGAATGTTGTTCACCCGTATGTCCTTTACAAAAGCAATAGGTATTTAGCGTGTACAGTAGCAGGAAGACACTTGGCTGAGTGAAATGTACACTTTACACATATGAAGCATCACAGAAGTTAAGAAAGGTGAAAGACATTTAAAAAATGCATGTTACTTGGATCTGTTTGTCATTTACAATGTCTGTCTGTTTTTTGCTCTTTAAATCTATTTATATCATGTTTCTTTTTGTATCCAAATAAAAGCCATTGAGTGTAACTTTTTATTTACTTTGTTTTGTTACATTAAGAGCATGTTGAGACATGTAATTTGTAGCATTATGCTTAACTCCTACTACTTCAATCATTGATAATACAGTGTCCTATTTGCACATCACCTGCTTGTGTGTGAATCAAATAAAACCTGTGTTGAGATAAGAAGGCAAAAGGCCTAATGGAGATGTAGAAAGCAGACCTCAAACAATGATTGCCATCATTAAGGGGACGTCCAAGTGGATATCTGAATGGATGTCATTTTAGTCAGACGAACAAGGTGGACAGATATTGGTTCCACTCATTAAGTGATTGCATTGTATATTGCAGTATATTACTCTACGCCAAAACCTCCACTATGATTCCATCATGGTGATTTTCTGTACATGAATTTGTTGCAGGAAAGTCTCAACTGTTGGGTTGGTGGGTAAATAAGTGACTTGTTTACAATATACGTGATATTTTGATATATTCAGAATGCCTGTAATCTTGAAGCCTACGTGTCAAGTGTGTGATGTACTGTATGTATATGTTGTGAATTGGCATTTGTGAAAATATTACTTGGGCCACCAAGTAACTTTTTAATTTTCATCTGTAATGGTTAATTGCAATAATTCACCATAATCTAGCAGGAATTCAGTCATCCATGCAAAACTACGCAATACACTACTGTGCCTTCAGGTCTCAACTCTATAACCTGAAAATACCCACAAAGTTTTAAAAATATAATAAACATTCAGATTCAGATTTGTTTAGAACCGTGCATAGTCTGGGTACAGGTAATTTGTGACAAATAAGGTGTGTAGCTCCATAATAATGTTACATGGCTTCTGGTTCAGGAATGCTGTTTGTTCCCACATGTATTATTATCAGCTTGCTTTAGGAGAATAAACCCAACATTCTACGCCAGCCAGTCCAATGTAAGCGACACCAAGATGCAATCATCTCAATGTACATAACAATTCAGTGCATCGACCTTGTTAGTGTTAGCGCACTTGACTGCATCGGCCATCTTGAAAACAGCCAGGACACATAATAGAGCCAAGAGTCAATCATTTGTGATCGTCTGAAAATCCATCTATGCTTGCACTGACTGCTGACGACCCCTCTATGGAGTGCCTGCCTCCCTTTCAGGCAATGTCCCTGTGTATGAAGTGTGTTGTAGTCTGCAGTCCCTGTGACTGTATGGAGGAGGGTTTTCCATATTCCAGGAACCGTCTGGGGGCTTTAGGATGTTCTCTGTGTACAGAGGAGGGGCCTGGGTCATCTCCAGGACCACATGACCAGGCTCAGTGGTTCCTTCAGCACAGCAGACACGGTTACTCTGGGACTCTTCGTAAGATGGAGGGAAGAAATCGGGTCTGCGGTGGTGAAGGCAGAGAATGTTTATTTTTTATATTATTGTCTCCAAGTAAAGGTACACTCCTCGATTTGTGTCCAGAAATGTCCATGTGCTTTAAACCAGTGAAAAATATGTTGTTTTGGTTTGGAACTTAAAACATGCTACTCCCAAACATGAGTGGCTCACTTTCCTCTACACCTCCTCGTCATTAGCCTACGAGAGACCTTCCTGATCTTGTGAGCTTCAGTTCAACTTTGCCACGAGACTCTGGAAAGCCTAGAGATCATTGCAAATGTGTCTGAGTAGCAACTGAACTTACCAATCAGCGTTGTATTGATAGCTATATTTAGGTGTGATGAAAGCGACAACGACCAAATGGACCAAATACTGTATATACTATTTTAAAGTGCCTGCCCTTTAGAAACAGTTGGGCTGGATTGCACCCCCGATGAACTTGTGACTAACAAGCCATCTGGCATGTCAGGTTACCTCCTCATACCATTTCATAGACAGTTGCGTTTCCAAATATAAACAGTGACCTGGGGCAAAAATGTGTGGTTCTGGTGGTGCAAGGAGTGTACCTTCAAGAAGGTTATTTGCAATGGCTTAGACATTTCCTTTTCTTCAATCATATTTAAAGTGACTATATGAATTTCTGCCACTAGAAATCCCACTACACACACCAGCATCATTTAGCAGACGCTTTAATCCAAAGCGCTTTACAAACAGAATGTTAGTCAACAGGAGAAGAGACCATACACCAGTTGCCGTACGCAGCCGACATTCTGTTTGAACAGCAGTATGTCGTTAGGGCTAACTATGTTATACCTTTGCAACATAAATCCATACGTAATATACCAGGGGATTTAAAACGTGTATCAAATTTACCAGCAAATTGTTGGTAGAAGCCTAAGTACCAATAAAGTACATCACATCACATGCTAAAACAAATGCTTCATGGGCCACACATACTTTCCCACACAAGCAAACCAGAGGAGCTTGGATTACAACACACATGGCAGTGTGATGACATTCTCTGCTCAGAATGCAATTACCGTAGTTCACTATATTTAAAGAAAATTGTTGTTTACTGCTATTAGAATATACCACCGTTAAATGCATTAATTGTATTCAATGTAACGTGTCTTACAAACTAAAGATCTGATATGAATGTTGGTTTACCTGTTTATAGTGTAGATATGTGCATGATGTAGCCTGCCTAGCTGGTTGTGTCTGCTCCGCTGGTCGTACAACTTGCTCTTCATGCCTCTGCAGATATTCCAAAAGACTCCGATGAGCAGTGCTAGTATGCCACAAGCAGTCATAATGGAGGCTAGGATGACTTTCAAGGTGAAGTGGCCGGCTTGTAGAGACATCAGGTAGGTCCCGATGCTGACCAAAACAAATCCCACACTGGGCAGGACCAAACTAGCTAAGGAACAAAACATTTTCCTGGGAATCATGATATTCTGCTTGAGTTAATGCTATACTCCCCTCTGATACTCTTCTATAATTTATTAAATATATTATATATTTTGATCATATATATAAAAAAAAAACATGCAGGTCGTAATGTTAGTTTGCGTTATCTCCTCAATAGTATAGGAGAATGAGAATTATTATTTACTAATTTGACACGCCTACAACAAGAAAGACACAGGAGCGTTACCACCAAATAATGTAACTTCAATTGCAAGTGTGTGTACCCGTCTGAGAGTGTTTTTTTATGCTTTGGGACAAAAGGTGAGGGTTCATGATGGCAGGTTTTCTGCATGCCTGCTACTGGGTTATATATTAACACCAATGATCAGAAAAATGGGATGGATTGCAATAAGAAAACATTTCTAGTTACAATGTTTTTTTTCTTCATTATACAGTTTATAATCTACCATAGACTGTACACACACACACACACACACAGCATACATACTCTCACAAATTACACATTGATGAATGAATATTAATATACTATATTTTATAGCTATGGTATAATTACATTCAATTAAATTTGCTTTGGCATTAAAGATTAGTAAGTG
Source organism: Typhlichthys eigenmanni (assembly GCA_027564635.1). Lineage (NCBI taxonomy): Eukaryota > Metazoa > Chordata > Actinopteri > Percopsiformes > Amblyopsidae > Typhlichthys > Typhlichthys eigenmanni. The sequence goes on from JAODUK010063323.1 coordinate 15,438, forward strand.
ACAATTTAGTCAAATCACCAAATAAAATAAAAAACCTCAATGTAGTCTAACATATTTGTTGTACGTCAGTATAATATCCTCCAAACAGGTTTGTGCGTGTGTAACCCCTCAATATCGTCACCAACCAGCAATGACTGCACAGCTCCACAGGTTCAAAGACTGAACGTCTTATTGCCTCACCAGACAGTGCTGTTAAACAACAGAAACAAGTTGAGGCGAGTGGTGTATAATACGTAGTTATGCTCCACAGTCGGAATCCATCACAACAAAAGGAACAAGCTGGGCATTGCGGCAAGCAAGCACCACTCGCCAGTAGAGGGCGCAAACGAATTTAGACAAACTTCAAATAACAACAATGACCCCGTTACACGTGTGCGTGTGTGTGTTAAGATAATTCACTGCCTTCAGTTTGCTAATACATATTTGGCAGAGAAATTCCAGAACTACATTTGCTTTTGAAATAAAAAAAATACTAGACAAAACACAGTCTGGAATTTCAGAATTAAATGTATTAAAATAATTGTTTATTTCATAAAATGCTTTGAACTGTAGTTCAAGTGAGTACAATCATCTCTGTCTCAACTTCACCTGCCAAACAGCGACCAGATATTCTGTATTCTTTGGGTTGCCATGATTTCTTCCTTTATTGATTGCCAATTTGTGGTCACTTAGCCTTTATTTGGTCAGTGTCTGTCTATGTTTTCTATTTTCTGACAGAGCTATTGCGCCAATTCATATTCTGTTGTGAGACTGTACAAAGTGTGTTTGAGGGGGGACAATCAGCCTTTGCAAGAACGGGTGTAGGGGACTCTTCTGGGATATTGGATCTCCCGGGGGCTAAATTTAAGGTGATTAAAATATCAATGCTCTCTTTGTGTGTTTTCTACTGTACATGCATTTGTTTGTGTTTTTGTGTGTACGTGTTAATGCTGCAGCATTCTGCATGTAAAGATTCTGTTGGATATTTTGGATGATGACAAAGTGGACCCCATAGCTCACAACCCTAAGGTACAATGTGCTTGAAACATATGATTGATTATGTCTAGGGCTGCCATTGCCACACTGCCATGTTGAAACTCCCTTAAGATGTGATGGTTATACCAAGGTATGTAGCCCATGCTTAAATGTATTTACAAACAATAAAATAAATATACAAACTAAATTAAAGCTGCATTTAAAGTTAGTAGTTCGTTTTTGGCATACGTTTGCCATGCTCACACAATTGTGTTTCCAAACATGCTGGGTTGGGGGTGCTGTAACTCTATCGAAGTTTGTCCCGTTAATGTTTTTGTATATCTTCTTGACCATGTAACCTCTGCTATTTACATTGCTCCTTTATCATTAGCAAAACCATAAGGCTACTCCCATATGAATGAAGGATCCCCACACTCCTTGAACACTCATTGCAAATGCCATCCTGTTACCATTGCTCATATCGGCGCTGTTAATATAATGGCTTTATGAACATATTCGTATCATCAGAGTTGAGTTCATCTTCTCACCTCCGTCTAACTGTAAATAGAGGCTTCAATGCTATACCACAAGTTCAACACATCCCTGATTAACATCATGTGTTGCTGTCTTGCAGTAATTGGGACAAATGATACTTAAAAAAGGACTTTATATATTTAAATGTTATAAATTGTGTCATATCCAAATGGTTAGTGGTCAGTTGATGTCAAAGCTTCCTGCATTGTCATCAGTTAGAATAAATACAAACTGTGCCACCTGCAGGTCATCGGTTGTATTACAGTAGGCTATATCAGTAATGTCCATCCATCGATCCATCTTCATCCACTTATACAGAGTCGGGTCGCGGGGGCAGCAGCTTCAGCAGGGGACCCCAAACCGCCCTTTCCCGAGCCCCATTGGAAAGCTCTGACTGGGGGATCCCGAGGCGTTCCCAGGCCATTGTGGAGATATAATCTCTCCACCTAGTCCTGGGTCTTCCCC